>SSNU01000157.1:786395-859086 GCA_012064415.1 Gyrodactylus bullatarudis
TATTCGCTCTAAAATTGACTACTCAAAATCTCTCCTATACCCTGATCTTCATTAAGTAGAAGTAACCTAGTGATTTTCGATTTAATTTTTCAGATCAACTGCCAAAACTCAATTCACTAAAAACTCATTCATAGTTCATGTTCTTCCTATCTTTAACAAACACGAGATCGATTAATGTCCTATTTTTATTTTTGTATTTATTTTTTCAATATAGATTCTATTTCTACCAAAAAAACAAGGAAATCATACAGTTCTCACAATTGAAAGAGGTGATCAATGATCATCTATAGAGCAGGAACATCTGGCAAGCTCCTCACACCTATGCTAATATCATTAATACCAAATTTAGTTAAATCTTTGACACCTTCTTGAAATTGAAATGAGAAAGATATTCATTTGTATGGTTGGAGGGAGGAAATGTGTGAAATTTTTGTCTTCAAAAAGTCATATGGGGGGACACTGTGTCGAAAATTGTGTGTGTGTGGGCCGGCCATCTCTTTTTAGTCTCCAAGACCAATTCAGAGAAGGAATGAGGCCTATACAAAAATGTGAAATGGGGGTCCTCCTTACTTCCTGTCCTTGCATTGGGACCCTGTTTTTGTCTCTCTATCCCCATTCAAACATGTTGTAACTAGGCCGGATTTCTCATCATGTGTAAGGAAAGTCTCCTATTTCGGTTGCTATATAAATTATCTTTTCAATTATAAATGGTAAACCTATATATTAGGTTGCGTCAAAAGTAATAAGACTTTTTAGATAAAATAATATATTTGAAAATCTTCATAAAAATAACCAAAGTCACTAATCAAAATATTCTCCACCAGAATTTATAGATTTCTGCCAACGAATAGTATTAACCTGAATATTGACCCTTATATAGTTAATTTGACTATGTTCTTTTTAACTAATAGGAAACAATATGTCTCTTTTAACTTCACCAATAGCATGGTTAAACCAATAAATTCGGGAATTCCTCAAGGTTCGTCTATTGGCCCTCTTATCTTTAATATTTGCTTCGCTGATATTCAGCTCCCGGAAGACATAGAGGGTGTTCTCCTTAAATTTGCTGACGATCTAAAGTTCGTCTTCAAGGTGAAAAATTCCCTTGATATTTTGAAAATTAACCACAACTTCTATCTTCTCAAAGATTCCCTTGAGTCCATGGGGCTCTATATTAATAGAGATAAATGTAAATTATTACTCCCATGCAGCCTCCCTGCAACCCTCTTGGAATCGCTTCTACTTCCTGGAGAAATTGTCTCCTCAACTTCAGACCTCGGTTTCAGTATCTCTAATGGACTTAAAATTAATCCACTTTCAAATCTGACTCAAATAAACTCTCGAATATACTCAATTCTAAAATTTTCTAAATCAGTTAACTTGAGACTAAAAGCTTACAAAGCCTTAGTTCTTAGTTATCTTGACTATATTTCACCTCTAGCCCCATCATTAAGCAGTGAAAAATCCTTGGAGATTGAACATGTTCAATCCAAATTTTTATTTTTTCTCTATCCTGACCTAGCGTCATACAATGATCGTATCTCAACCTCGGGGTTAAATCCCCTTTGGTTACGAAGATATGCTATTATTGTAAAAACTTTTATTAATTCATCTCAATTAGTCGAAAATTTCTATAATTTAAGAAGATCATCATTCTCAGATCACTATCTACTCTCTGCATATAATATGATAGATAGTAAATATAAATTATGTGAATGTAATAATCTCTCTAGTATAAAATCTATTATGTCACATATTCGTTCTAAACTTGACTATACTAAGAGTCTTCTATATTCTAATCTCCACTAATTCCAGAATGACTATTGAAAATTCTTTGATGGCCTATTTATCTTCACTACCATTATATCAAATCCACTAGATAATATTTTATTCATTTAACTTTTACAAGACGCTCAAGATTCAAAATACCTTATTTTCTATAATGATTGTCCAGATTAAATAATTTTTGTCTATTATATATATTTCTAATAAAAATTTCTAACAAAAGAAAAAGGAAGTTGATCTATGTGGCGTAGTGGTATCTCTCTCACCTCTCATTCGGACCCCTTTACTCTCGATCCCTCCCACACCGGGCACATTAAACACTCTTTCTCTGTTCACTCTGTTCAATCATTAATCTTTATAATTCTGTATATTAATAAAAATGTTCGATTTCAAAAAAAAAATCCCATCAGCATAGAAATCTTGGCTTTTTGAGTCAAAAAAGTTGATTAGACCGTTTTCTACTTCTCCTATATTGAGAAATTCTTTCCCCTTTAAGAAATGCTGCATAGACCTGAATAGATGGTAATCTGATGGCGCCAAGTCAGTACTATAGGGTGGATGCTCAATGACATCGATATTCTCATCTCGAAAAAATTTTTTGACATCTTTTCCAAGATGTGGTCGAGCGTTGTCCTGTTGGAAAGAAATCCTGCCGAATCTTGGAAATTTCTCCTTCAATTTGGCAACCATCTGCTTCAAAGAGTCCAGATATCTTTGTGATTTAACTGTCTGACCATAATCCATCAGTTCATAGTGGATGATTCCTTTTCTCGTCCAAAAAACTGTCAGCATAACCTTCTTTGAAAACCTGTTAGGAGAGGGTTGAGTCGCCTTCTCACCAACCCGTTTCCAGGACCTTTTACGACTCTTATCTTCCAGATAAATCCATTTTTCATCTGCCGTTATAATGTTCTTGAGAAAATTGTCGTAACTAAGTCTATGGGCAAGTCTACGACAAGCTTCAACACGTTTTCCTTTTTCAGATCATGAGGTACCCATCTGTCAAATGAATTTTTGAAATTCTTTTCTCTAAGAGCACGTAGAAAGGAAGACTGACTAACATTCAAAACAGAAGAAATCATTCTTGAAGATGAAGATGGTTCTTCCTCGATTGCTTCAATGATTGAAGATTTATCGACAATTGAAGGTCGGTCTGATTTTGATTCATCATCAACTGAAATTTTGCCTTCTACGAAGTTAGAGTACCATCTAAACACAGTAGCACGCTTTACTCGTATTTTGAGTTTTCTGAAAGTTTCTGCTGCTCCAGTTTTCTGTAGAAACTCATATGCAATCAACTTTCTGATATCCTTAGTATCAAAAATGTCCCCAAAATAAATAGAAGAATAATTATACCATAATTCAGAGAAGGAAATAAAAGGAGCATTTATTGAAGAATGCTACGGACCACTGGGGGTAGATGATAGGAGTTATTAGAAATTGGACTGGTACATAACTGGTGATTTCATGTTTTTATTCCATCTCAGGTGTTTCACACACACAACTCTTGCAATAGCTAAATACAAAAAAACTGGGAAATTTATTAACTTTGGGGGCCTGAAGGAATTTTTGAATGAAGACAGGCCCCCTCTGAATGAAATAATAGACAAGAATGAAATCATTATGTGAGAAGAGGCCTGACCTGGTACTTCTTAATGTGAAAGGAAAACATTTGTCTGAATAATTGGTCAATAATTATTGCATAATCCAATCATCTGTACACATCTATTAACAAAAATGGGATTATTTCTCAGAGAAAAGTTTGAATAGAGAAGTAAAAAGGCATGGGGGAGGCGGGGGGTCACGAATGAGATCTCAAAACCTTAATTAGACATGTAAAAGAAGTGATATGGAATAATTACAGAGGTGTGGTATTTTCCTATCGGAAAAGAATTGAAGCCTATCATTAAAGGATGGGAGGAGTAGAGGCTTAATATCGTAGAGAGCTCATTCTAACGATGGCTAATGTCTATTGACATAAAGTGGATGTCGTTAACGATGAACGAATCAGTAGAGCCTTAAAAGAAGTACTTTTTTGAGACCATCAAAAGTCTTATGAAATTGGGGTAAATTTCAATCACGTAATTTTTCAAGATTTTATTATTGAAATGAAAATATTTAACTGAAATTAAATCATGAGATACGAAGAAATATCAATTTCACAGTAATAAACTTGACTAATGACCAAGTCAAAAGAATCGAAAAAATTCAAAGTAGATTTCTCTATTCTCTTTTTCCCGAACTCATTTCATACAATGCTCGCATCTCGGTGTCTGGCCTCAATCCCTTATGGGTCCGCCGATACGCATTTATCATAAAAAAACAGAAAGAGTGTTTAATGTGCCCGGGACGGAATGAACCTGGGACGGAGAGTAAAGGGGTCCGAATGAGAGGTGAGAGAGATACCACTACGACACACCGAGCAAACTCTCAAGAATTGCTCTCCCAGAACTGAACATAAACTCGAGATCTTATCAGGAGTAATAAATATTTTTATGAAACTTTTTTGTTAACATTTGCTAGGGGAAAAGTTTGTTCTATTTTTCTCTACCCTGGATACATACATATATGAATATCCATGTGAATATGTGTATATAGATGGGGAAAATTCTCTTATTCAAAGTTCACGTCCATCATTTGGGATTAAGTTCAAGATAAGAAATAAAATTATTTGTACAGAGGAAAATGTGATTATCGATTGGTAATTTTGAGAAGGAATAAAATCTATCAATGACAAGAGCTATACCAAAATGTTATTTTTGCTAATTTTAATCGTGTTTAGACTTAAAATTTGCTACTTTTTAGTATATATTATAAGACTTGATATTTTCAAATAAAAAAAGTTTTTTGACTTATCAGAATTTTCTTATTTTCATGATTATAACACGCCTTAAAAGTATTTTTATCAAGATTTAAGTCATTTTTGCAACATTGTTGAAAGAAATGATGATGTGAATTCAGGTTTAAATCATGAAAGTAAAACATTATAAAACGTTTTTTATTAGGAAATTTTCAGACTTTTGTTCATCTCATTACAGAAGCATGCAAAGATATTTTGACGCGATATTTGATAGATTTGATGATGTTAAAATAATTGGAGATTAATTTCATCATAGAAATATCTAAGACAGAATCACTTTGATGGCTAAGCACAAGCATAAAAGTCTTTATTTATTTTGAACGATGCACTGATCGAACAAACCAGCATTTTTCTTTTTGACTTGTATGATGGTTCTTGGTAAAAAAATCTGTTCTAACGCATAACTTAATTTGGGAGTCGAATTTCGATTTTTCGAGAATTTGTCGGTGATATCGGGCTTTCTTGTCTTATAGTGATCCTGTAAATCACCTTTTGATCACTCTCTCACTTTGAAATCAATAGAAATCTCAGTTCAAAGTTCGAAAAGATGACATTTTCGCGCCAAATCGAAATTTGAAAGATGAACATTTTTTCAAATCGTAAAGTGGGCAACATGAGTAGGATTCCTAAAAATCTTGAACATATTCGAATTTTTGAAGAAAGAATCGAGGTTTTCGTAAAAATCATAGATTCCCAACTTCATATCAATTAGCTTTATGTGGTATTAGAAGACATTTATTTTCGAAAATTAAGACACAAATTAATTCAAGACTCACAAAGATTCCTTCTCTTAAACAGGCCGATAAGAAAAACTGAGTGAATAGTGCTATTGATTCAGAGGTGAAATAGGAAGGACCTGTGGAAAGTGGAAAAGAAGACTCTGAATTGATTGTACCTTGAAAGTTTCAAATAAAATAAAAGCGATTAATGAAAAAGTGTGATTGTAGTCGACAAATCAATATGAATTTTATTCTTATCAATAAGCAATAGGATGTGTTACAATGTGTATTAAGAATAGATAATTTCATCTTAAAACAAACGGTCTCTAGGAGAGGATAAATTAAACATAAAAATAAAATGACTCTGTGAAATCATGGACGATCTTACTCTCAACCATGATTCAACAAGATAATTAGGGTCTTAATTTAATCTGTCATAATTCGATGAAATATGGGAAACACTCCACAGGTCTGAGAACATCATTTCTTCTTCCAACCAATTAAACAATTTCCGATTTGGGCAGAAGACTTTGCGTTTCCTCATCGATAATAATCTAAACCAAAAAAGTACAAGTTAAAAAATATTACACTTCAATTGTAACTTTTTTCATTGATCTTTAAAGATCACATCTTCAATATCTAAGCGGTTTCGTAATCAGATCGAGTGAAATTCGAAAAATTCACTGAGTACTTTTAGAAATAAAAAAAAGTTCAGTTTAATCAAATTGTTCCCCTAGTGAAAGACAGCACTTTCTTGGGTGATATTCAGAACTGAAAGATCCGTAAAATACATAAAGATAGCTATTTACTGATGCTAACCTAAGTTTCTGAAAGAAGGGTGTTTTTTTTGAACATAAAACAATAGCTGCTCGATATCTCTTATAATTATAAATTATAACAAGTTTAACTGGTTTTAGAGCCAAAAAACCTTGAAATGATAAGCCGTCTTTCAAAAATGAATTCAGCGTAATTATTTCGTTAAGGTTGCAAGTTTTCCAATCAAGGGTTGAATTACTCACAAGTAGAAAACTTATATATATATGTTACCGTGAGTCTGGTAAATAAGTGAGTCTTGGTAATTCACTAGTGTATGATACTGTACATTTCAACAGCTCAACTACTTTATGAGAAAAAATTATAGCATGAATAATTTATTTATTGCCTCAAGGTAAAGAAAGATGTAGAGTTGCATAAAACTTGATTCTTTTCACATTTACAGGTCAGAATTTTACGATATCTAATATAATTTGAATATTCCTTATCCATTTCCAAGGGAAAATTTGGCATTGAACTCTCTCAATGAAACTAATTTCTTTGACACTCGAGATGTCGTAATAATTTTCAGAAATCACATTTTACTGATTAGTTGCTATCAGTTGTTTCTGGGTACCAACTCTATAAAGACCATTTTGTTGATAACTCTTAGTTATTAGTAATAACTTATTACACGTTTTATAGATTTGAAATCGCCCCTTCCTCTATCGTCGTCAAGAATTTGAATTTTGCAGTTGTCTTCTATCTTGAAAGTAGGAATTTGCCAGCATCTTGAACATTTTCCTTCGAAAATCAATTCCTCAGACACACAATTCACTGACCTTCTCAGTGTGTTTGGGTAATGAAGGCTTATTAGCTAGACTCACTAAAGTCACACTGATTACAATCATACACTAGTGAATTATCAAGACTCACTGATTTACCAGACTCACGGAAACATATATATGGATTATACCCTGGAGGAATTACAAAAAAGGTTAAAAATAGTATTAATAAGACGAGACCTGATTGATTTTTCAAGAGTCAATTCTTCAAATGAATACAGACAAGAAATGCATGTGTGTAATATAGATTTGAGAATATCTTTCAAGTCTGAAATAACGACGAAATCATCAATGATTTATTGACTGTGAATCTATTAGAGTGTTGCTTATTATTCAGATTTATTTCGCATAAAAACTATTCAACATTTGAGATACTGAATCAAACTGTCTGACATGTGAGAAGCCGAAATAATCTCCCGAATTTTACAATCGATTATTTGAATGGGTGCGATCAAAGTAAACACTTAAAATTCAATATTTCAATGAATCCATGATAAAAAGTAGAATGAGCTCTAGTGAAACCATTGAACTCACTCAACCGTATTTATTACAGGAAATTTTCTATTTATATGTTTCTGATTTTGCTGAATTTTAGTGTAATTTTATTCTGTTTATTCCTGTTTGGCTATTTCGATTTAGCTCAATTTAAAAATAGAGGCTTTTGCTATACTGTATTGACTAACTGTTAACAGAGCTGTAAAAGTTTAAATCAGCAGACTAAGCTTGTTAAGTTAAAAGTATTAAATACACCTAGTTGATATGAAGATGGGAGGGTAATACAAAATTTTATTCAAACAACTTTTTCATGCCTGAATCATAAATTGATGCTTAAACCAAGAATCAAAATGAAAATCCCATTTTCCCTTAAAATCGAAATTTTCTAGGAGTTTCTTTCAATATATTTCAACTATAGGCCCTATTTTTATTCATTTTAAAAAATCATGGCGCGTGTTCAAAAGTTGTCGATTTCCATCGAGATTTTTTAATATAAGAACGAATTCGAAAACGTATGGTTTTATAGGAAAAAATGCTTTGTTTTCGATCATCTTTAAAATGAGATTAAGGCTGGGAAATGTTGAAAAATTTGGCCTTCTCCAGCATACAGTTGAATTCATTACTTTATTATAGTTCATCTAAGCAATTCTATAGTATGGAAGCAGAATATGATGGAAAGAATTGATTTTTCTCCAATACATATCTCTATCGTTGTTTTCTTTTATCGTCAAAGAGAAAGGAAAAGAAGTGAGAGTTATCATCATTTTCACTCCTGCTATATCAGTTGTAAAAGTGTTGTATCAATAGTATCAATAGAGGAAAAAGAAGGATTTGGTACATATTTTGATAAATATTCTTATTGTATTTTTAGAAATACAATATATATATACAATCTACATATATTATATTCTATTCCATGTATACGGATGACGATGATCATCGATGACTCAACCAATGTACGTACGTATAAATATAATAACAACGCCCTTGCACTCACTCAGTACGCATCATCATACGATGTAGAAGAAATGTTCTCTCTGTGTAATTACAAAGAAAATCTATTGTCTACTAACCTTTATAGAATATAGTTATAACCGAGTCAATATATCTACATATGTGTATCATATTCACACACAATTCATTTTTTAAAGAAAAAGAGGCTTACTAGATATGAGAAACAAAACAAAAACTAAACATGTTTGTAAACCTAATTGACATGAAGATGAAAATTTACTAACTTTGGATGATTTGAAGATTTTTTGGGAGAGTTCATTAAAACTTCTGGGTAGAACTCAAATCTAGGAAGGGTTTCCACAATAAAGATATCAGATATATTTCCATAGTATTTTATAGTAGGCTAAATTTTTCACTTTTTTCCAGCCTTAATCTCATTTTGAAGATGATCGGAAACTAAGCATTTTTTCCTATAAAACCATACGTTTGTTCTTATATACAAAATCTCAATTGAAATCGACAATTTTTGAACACGCGCAATGATTTTTTTAAATGAATTTTACTACAATCATTCAGAAAGTAAGATCAAGTTTTTGATTTCTTTTTGCAAATTTTTTATTTTCAAAAATGTGCTTTTCGCGCGTTTAAAACATGAATTTTTGATTCAAGCATGTTCGGAAATTTTGTTTTACCCTAATATAGAGGAAATCATATCCCCAAACATTTTGATCTGATGGGAAAATTCATCCAAAAGTAATAAAAATATCAGGGATTGTCCTCCATAGTTCAGCAGATAAAAGATTGAATTAATTTAGATTTGGGTCTTTCCCAGACCAACTCAATTTCTCAAAATTTAATTCTTCATCGTATGAGAAACTGGTTTATATGCTTCATTAAACTCAGGAAACTTGTAAAAGTTGCCTCAGGAATGTGAGACGAGAAAAATATTACACGATTTGAGCTACCTTCTAGACAGTGCACTCGGACAGTGTCTAGGCGGAAATGAGTAAATTCGAAATGAAAAAAAGTGCAAACTTACTTCTTCATGGAGTAGGTTGCTCAGCTCGA
Source organism: Gyrodactylus bullatarudis (assembly GCA_012064415.1). Lineage (NCBI taxonomy): Eukaryota > Metazoa > Platyhelminthes > Monogenea > Gyrodactylidea > Gyrodactylidae > Gyrodactylus > Gyrodactylus bullatarudis. The sequence continues at coordinate 795,875 of SSNU01000157.1, forward strand.
CACGATATCTATCCAGAGATTGTTTCATTGTCATATATTTCTGAGCATTAGAGGTCATGAGAATTGGAGCTGATCTGAGGAGTAGCTTGTGACAGTTTGTTAGGAAAAGTCTGGAATATAATGGAAATAACTTTATCAAAATGGATATCGAACATAAAATCCATCACGAGACAGAGAATTTCATAGATTTCAGTGATTAGATGAACTAGAATCCTGCAACAAAGTTGTATTTAATGTAAAGCAAAAACAAGAGACAATTCTGCAGGACCCTAATGTAATGGGAATAACTTGACTAATAAGACCATTTCTTTCGATTTGATAAACCCTTCATGTCACAAATTATTTCTCTTCATCACACAAATTAGGAAATTTCCTTTCTAATGAGGGGTTATGTATAACACTGATGAGTATCCCCGAAAAATAGATATCTTTTTTCATGAAAGAAAGATTGCTTAAATCAGCTCAAAACCAATGTCACAGGACATTTATCTCAAATAAACCAAGTTAATGACCAAACTGAAAGGTTTAGAGAACAGCAAGGGTTTATTTGAGCGACTCAACCCCAGATAGAGTCGAGAGTCTGAGTTTGAGAAGAGTAATACTAACGTTTCCCAACTGACCTTGATAATAATGATTACAGATTAGTAACAGAAGAAGAATGAATGCACTGATATAACATATTTCCCTGAATTTATAATTCAAATATAGCTAAGAAAGAAAGAAAGAGAGAGAGATAACACAGGTCAAGCATGTACAATAATAATAATAATATTCAAGGGTGTGTATATGTTTGTGTATTATGTAACAAGATTTTAGAAAGTTTTAGGTCAAATCGTCTTGCCATACATTTCTCTTCGACCAGAACAGTCCCCCTCACCTTTGCATTTTCATTTCCCAAGCCTACTTTTATGTACATTTAACCAAATAGAATGTTCATTCCCTTTTTTCAGATCCAATTACTTTCTACTTTACAATCCAATTATTATTCATCTGAGATGAAGAGGAAGCAATAAAATAATTTGAAGGACTGATCTATAATAGTACCAAGAGAATGTGTATTATATATTGTGGTATAGAGATATATTCTGGTCTTCTCCAGATGAATGATACGTGGGCGTATTCATAATACGAAATCCGAGAAAATATAAACTAAAAGGGATCAAGATTTGAAAGACAAAAAAGTTGGACCAGAGAGTTGGTCGAGTTAATATATTTTTCAAATTAAGACCATTCGATTTATAGAAAAATTCTCTATCGAATGATACCTAGATGAAATTATTACCTATCATAACTTTTCTAGTAAAGATAAATGCTATACTATCTTTCATTGAAATTGAAAACGGAAAAATATGTGAGGCCCTTTTAATCTTCTACAATTGGTGTACTTTAAACTGAAAAAAACCTGAGATCTTTCGAACGATTAAATTACTTAAATTTTAAATCTTGAAAACAAAGGGAACCTCTTTTAGATTCTAATATTCTCTCACAGCAAATAACAAAATAAAAAGTATCAAAAATACAAAAAAAACCCTAGTGAGAGATTGAAAAAAACGAAAATTTCTAAAATAGGACAGTTTAAAAGATGGCTAACTTGAAATCTTCAATCATGCAGAAGCCAAACAAGATTTTAGCAGAAATTTGGGAATAATTCTAAATTTCTTGCAAAATTATCAAAAGTTTGCTTAAATGCAGTCTAAAAATGACAATCATGAACAATTTATTGGACAGAATTACTTGTATTCATTTTGTATGAAACTTATTTATGAGAACTAATAATTCTTATAATTGGCTAATTACTTTCTGTGGAAAGTTCCTTTCATCAGGAAGACAGAAGTAATTGCCTAAAAAAGTCTGATCATCGAAATGAATCAATGGAAGGGCTCAAATTAATTCATTGTAATAGAATTTGAATGGTAATCGGAGTAGATTCTGAAGAGACCTAGCGAAAACAGCTTTTCTTTTTCTAATAGGAAGAATAAAATTTAAGATTTGGAATTGATTTTCTTGGATTGATGTGAAATACACGTACGCACGTTTCCCTTTTGCAAGTTAAAGAAGGAATTTAAAGTACAAATTCTCGTTTTGGATAGGATAAATATGTTCTATGAATTATTTATCGATTCTGATAATAATAAAAATAAATACAGCAAACTTTTAAATTGCACTTACAGGAATAATTTCTTAAGTCGGCGGACTTTCTCCTCCGGATACCGCACGGACATTTCCACAGCTAAGAAGGTTTGTGCATAGGCCATTGGACCAAGGTTGACTGTGGTTAATAGGGCACCCTGTAGATGCATATCGAGAAGGAGGGGTATTTGAGGCTGTGCGTTGAGGGCTTGGGGGGAATTCGCCTTGTGCTTGTTATCTAATCCCTCTACAGTGCTCAACATTGGTTCATCTCCTATTATTAAATAATAGTGTTGATTTTAGAAATTTTGGATCAACAATAATAGACAAATGATTCAAATTTTGTGTCGTTCTATTAGATTCTCTTTGTGAAGGTTCTAGAGATTTGAATTGGGGATTATCAGACTGCGCAAGATGAAGACTATTAAGGAAATGACCTATGAAATCAAAGTGCTCCTGCTGAAAAAAAGTTTAAATCTCATTTCCAAAATGGGGTTTCGTGTTGTCTACAGAATCTCGGATATTCTTATCCAAGACGAAATGAAACCTGAATAATCTAAAACGCTTAATTGAATCTTTAAAAAAGTTCTCTGATAGCCCAGTTCCCAAGTAATACGCCTATCTGACAATCTGCCGAAAACCTTTCTAATCAAAATACTCAAAAATATTGATGCTTTTCAATTATAGAAATATAATTTGTTCGAATTCATATTAGTTTTGGAGGATAAAATTTTTGATCAAGTTGAACTCCCATTACTTATCGCACATCCTAATAGAGAAGACTTTTTTTATTTTGATCGAATATTTGACATTATAACCTTTGGGTTGAGCCTATGTATATTGAAATGAGTGTCTGATGAGATTTAGAAAATACAAGATCCAAGATACTACTATCAGGAGAGAAATATTTTGTGTTTATTGAACTCCTCATCTTCATTTCGACTAGCCTTACATTTCAAGATGGTTAAGTAAGTATTTAGTTGTCAAGATTCAACCTAAGGAGGGATTGTACTTTCAAATCTTATCATCTCTTCAAGTTTTGATATTTTTAATGATAAAATTAGGTCTCTGGGCGAATAGTCAGGCCTGAGAGTGGAAAATTTTTAAACTAATTTTATCAATTTAAATCATCAAAAAGCTGAAATTAATTTTCCTAATACAAATTTGGGTAGGTCTTGTCAACATGCTAGTTGAACAGGATGCTTTCATGGCACCATTCTATGTAATGGAAATCTAAGTGTATTTGTCAAGAGAAAGGTAGTGAGACCAAAAAGGGATACTTTGTTTATGATACCTTCCCTTCCTGTGACTTGGCAACCGAATAATAAACAAATCTCTAGCCTACAGTTAACTCTTTCGACTGTTTTATTTCTCACTCTTTTTTGAGAAAAAATATTAATTTCATGTGAAATCACTTCATGACATGTAAATAGTCCTATATTGTTACCCGTTGTGTGTGTGTTTGGGATATGCAGACGGTAACATGATACATGTAGACAGGAAGAGAGTCATAAAAAAATGAAAGCCCAGAATAGAGTTGACAGGTTATTCAATAACTCTGCGTCCTACCTTCAGTCAAATAAACTCTTCTTACTTTCCATGTTATACTAATATAGGCTTATGGGATAGGAGTACCCCAAAAAATAACAAATAAAATGGTTTTTTGAAGATTAAAAAAATTTTGTAAAATAACATGTTTCGATTTTGGTTAGCTTCTGTAGAAAATTCCTGGTTCTGTGAAATAAATTTCAAATGATTCTAAATTGCAGAAATTTTACAGGTATTTATAAAGAATTGCGAGGGCCAGTTAAATTTCTGATTTTTTAACTGATCAGTGATTTTAACTTTAAATCTTTAAATTGGGATAAGATGGGCAGATATATTTTCTTCAGGTTACTGCAACTCAGTCAGTCTTTAGTCTAGAGTGAAAATAGGCCAAATAGTACGTTTTTGAGGCCCTAGTAATTACTTAAGTTGATTAGCAAGGAAATCAGTTATTCCAAGTTACTGTCTGAAGGATGAAATAATCTTTTGAAGTATTAATTGGTCTTCAGATACACAAATTGATTTTTTAGCTTCCAACGACTTGAATCATCCAAAATGTGAGCATAGATAGACAAATTATCTAAATTATTAGCTTTTCTGTTTTAAATTATTGATTTCTGTAAATTAATAGAAATATTTTTTAAAGGAATTTCCCGAAGCTTAGATTTTGGGCTATTGTTTTTTTATATAACTGTGGAGCACTTATACTTACCAAGGTAAAACTCCTGTATATTGCCCAAATTCGTATTAGCCCATGTGGCTCAATGCAACAGCTTAGAATAATAATGTCAGAATAAAAATATGAACCATAAAATTGATTTTGAGGAAAGTCTGAACCCTGATGGCATCATAAAAATAGGTAGGGAACTTTGTATTATTTTATAATAGAAATGAAAGCTAACCAAATTCTTTGAGGTAGATGGAGAGATCTCGATTCTTCATAAGGATAGCATCGATGGCGGCATCTATCGGAGAGAGATCAACATCCTGGACACGGGAAACCTCCAGCCTCTTCCTGATATGAGGAAAGGCTGCATTTGTCTGTACTATAGTACGACGTTTCCATTGATTCCCAAGATCATCTGTCTGTCTTGGAATTGACATGTCAAACAGGCATTCATCAGTCGTCATGTTTGCTGAAAAAAGAAGTTTAGGGGTAAGTAAGGAATTCATGATGACATCTTTTCACTTCGTTATTGTTATCAGGTCAGAAATGATAAAAACATACTCTTTGGACGTGTGAATGGTGTTTCATACATGAATGTTTTGACATTGTGGTTCAAGTTGAATGTGGAATATTTCCTAATGTCACTTCGGGGATAGGCCTGACTAGAGAGGCCGAGTAAGTCAAGATCTTCATTTGTCATTTCGTACGGTTCAACGTAAATAACCTGAATAATTTATAACTTATTTGAGGATTCTTATAACCTAAGAAAAAACTGGTTCTCAAATCCTTATCTACTATCTTCTTGTAATATGATCGAGAAAAATTCAAAATATCTGATTGCCATAACTAAAGTTAAACCTAGAGATTTATATTGTCTTTGTACATACTATGTATATCAATCAACATAAACCCTTCATATTACATTGTTTCACCAGGGGAACACAACTCTTTCTCGAGCGATAATTTTAACTTAGAGATACCTATAACACTTTGTTTACCCCTCATTAGAAAGGATATTTAGCTACAAAATTTTGTATAATTCATAAAGATAGTTTATCACTGATGCACACCATAGTTACTTGAAGAAGGGTGATTTTTTGAAAATTTTGTCAAATATTTGAAAAATATTTAGAACGTTTTTTAAGGGATAATAAATTATAATTTAGAAGATAACTGGTTTTAGGGTCAAAAAATTACCTCAATTATCTTTGAAAGGATAAGTCGGCTCACAAAAAGGAATTCAGATTCAGAATCAGCGTAATTATTTTGGTTAGGTTGCAAATTTTCACATTTGTGTGATGAAAAAAATAATAATTTGGGACATGAACGGTTGAATAAACTTATTTTCTAGCAAAAAGTCCAAATTTAATGTCTCAATCTGACCGGTGACATCAAAGTTTTTTTAAAAATTCATCATGAAAAAAGGAAAAAATGCATTAATGAAATAAATCAACAGAAAGAAACAAGCCTAGAATTAGAATGTAAGCTTGAGGATACGACATTATTCATATACTATTTTACTATAGTATTATTTCTGTAATGAATTGCATAAGAGGGGTTAGGAGGGGGGGGGGAATCTCTGCATGTAAGGACACGAGAATAAAATTTATTTTCCTTCCCTATGTGAAAAATAGTTTGCTTATATTTCCATTCATTCAGATGGACCTATCAACAGAGAGACTTTACAAACTCTACTAGAAAGTACTCAAGTCAAGAGAGGAATGAGTTACCTGAATATATCCAAATTCATTGGAAAGGTCAGATCTCTTGTAGATGGAATCACTGATCAAATGGATGTTGTCTGTGGAGTACTTTCTCTTGTAGATATTTATAAATTGGTCACATACATCGCTCAGTTTGGCACATGCATCCATTCGATAAATGTACGACTTTTCCGCATCATTTTCGAATATTTGACCAATGAATTTGATCTTAAAATATGTGGCAAATAGACGCTTGGGACCAGATTCAGCTTTAACCACAGATTCATAGGCATTTCCCAAATGGTGGTAGATTTTACACAACATTTTATAATTCTCTCTAGCCTCATATACGGGTATAGCCAGGTTGTAAACAGGTTTCAAGGCTTCATAAAGGCCAGCCGATTCAAGGGCATAGGTCGACTCTAAGATGTCAGCGAGGAGGTCATCGTAGGAGCAAGGCATCTCGATCATTGTTGGATGTACATTATCCGGAGTCATTTCTTCAATGGCGATATTGACGCTGACTGTGGAAAAGGCTTCGCAGCCCTGTGGAAATTCACCTAGCAAAAACAAATATTAATTGCAATAATTCGTAATGAGGTAGTCGTAAAGAAAAGCAGGTATACATTGTCCCAGAAAAAAAGTAGCATTTTAATCACCGAGAATAGATCTAATTCTAGATAGCCAAGATGATCAAGCACCAGAACGAAGAAGAGTTCAATGTCGTTCCTAAATCTAAACTACGAGTCTAACATGTGGTTTAAATAGCTTTAGCAGATAGAGTTTAGGCAATTATTTGAAGCTTACAGGTTTGATTACAGTTATTTTACTTTTTATCTATGACCCTGAGAAAAAAGCTTTCCACAAGAAACGTTTTTTAATGAATTGTAGAGTAGTTTTCTATCGAATTTGGGTGGGGAAAGAAGTATTTTCTGAGTATGATAAATCTTCAAGAGTTTGAAATAATCTAACATGTCATGAGATAAATATATAGATGGCATGCTCAAAGTCCATGTCATGCAGACCAAGTTGAAGAGAGTTGGGGAATTCAGTGAGAATACAATGTGAAGGGTATATTCAACACCAAGATTTCACTACTATGAATGGAAAGGTGAGTGCACGTGTTCAACACCACCACCACTTTTCTTTCTTACTAGAATACAATGGAACAATAGAACAACAAAATCATTAGTTTTTGGTTTCATGTGACACGAGGAAATAAAAAGACACTGTAAGACTACTACAATATGAATATAAAATAATAATTATAATAATAAGGAATTGAAGAGAGATGGGAAATCTGTTTCACACGTTTTATGCTGAATGAACTCACTCGGTAACATGTCTATTTTTTATCGAAAAAAAGGTCAATGGTCTCTCTTCTTGTCAAATCAAATGGGGGAAAAGGTGAATAAAAACATACCATAGCCCTGTTGGCACCTTACATAACCACTACAACCACTCGTAATCTTAATTTTAAGTGTAAAGGAAGGAATTAAAATCTAGACTCTTTCATGGCCCCGCCCTTCGGGCTCTCAATTATTCGTTTATGAAGAAATCCATTTAAACTAAATGCTTAAAACTTTATTCTATGTATGAAAAAAGAAAATGTTTTAAATCCGCGCCGACAAATTTTGAATGAATTTTACTACGAGAATAGACAAAAATCACTTTTTTCATCATTCAGTTAAATTTTTCATACTGTATCTTATTTATGCCGAAAAAGTCCAAATGAAATAAAGCTTAGAGATCTGAAAAAAGACACCAATATTGAAAATACCTTACTGTTGTGTCAATAGGGTTGAAGAATAGTGAATGATTTACCTTTCCGTTTCAGGTGTTCAGCAATTAAGGCAGCGCTATGAAGTTTAGTCATAGCTGCTTCGGCCATACACTTATTCTTGATGAGAAGGTTGAACATTTCTTGGAGCCATGTCCGGCGCAGAGCTGGACTACTAGCATAAGACTTTGCAAGGCAATAATGTAGGTCAACTAGCTTGGCGAGATCCTCTTTATTCTTTCGCATTTCAATTGTGGCCAGTAGGACAGTACGGATTCTCCTTATCAGATCATCAACAGCACTTAGGAATAACTTGCCATTATTGCCTGGGCATTAAAAAAAAAATATTTGTGGATGATTACTTGAAAGTAGTTATGTGTTATAACTCACTTTCTGTAATGGGGGAGACAAGTTTTCCATTCAAAGGTGAATTTCCACGTCCTGAATATGTGGATGACCTTTCAACATCTGCTCGTGCTAAATCATGGAGCAGCGAGAGGGATAGTTCAAAGTCTGGCCCGATTTCGGACACCAATTTAGATACCGAGATTATCATCTTGAATGGGAAGAAATTGGTTTAAAATTTGAGCGTAGGAACTTGAAGAAGTGGTTTTAGAATTTACCTGTAGATGAACTCTCTGGAATCCGATATGACCGTAGTATTCAAAGCTATTTTTGAGGAGACGATAGAGGAAACCGCAAGCCTCCAAGCGTAGTTTATGCAAGACGGTACTGTCGTATTTAATTTTGATTTCCTCTTCATCAGTTAGAGGGGCCTTGGATGACTTGCAAGAGCCTTCCGGAAGGTTTGCACACTTTAGCGAGGTCATACAGAGGAGCGTCAAATTTTCATTGGACTCGGCGAAGAGAAGCTACCAAAAAAAGATTTATCATTCTTAATTTACTCATTGAACGCGATGAAATCAAAAGTTGCTCAGTTCAATATTGAATTACCTTGTTGAATTTGGTCACAAAGACTCGGGCAAAAGAGAACGTGGCCCTGATGAGGGTTTCACTTTGATCTGTACTCAGTAATGTGGCCATGACCTGAATCATTCGGGACAAGACCAAATTGTTCACATTAGATGATTCCATGTCATTGACGAGGATGCCAGAAAATATCTGGAGAATATCTAGAACAACAAGACCACTTTCTGTGGCAAGATTTGCGAATAGGTTTGCTTTATGAGCTGTAAAAAGGGGAAAAATGGGTGATTTGTAATTTTTTCTATTTGAGAATGATTACGAGAGGTTAGTTCTTAGTGTCACTCACTAGAATCATTGATGGTATCGTCAATTTCAGAGCCATTAGTTGTAGACGGAGGTACGGTGGATTTTGCCTGTTTCCTCTGATTTACATCCATGTCGAGATTGGCGTTAAGGCGAAGTCCCTGGCGTGATTTAAATATATTGATTCGACTGATTGAACTTAAAGAAAATAGCAATTTAAACCTAGTCAAAAAGGAGAATGAATTGAAGAAACAAAACAGGTGTAATGGCTAGTTAAAATCATAGTTGCGATGCCATATGGAATAGATAAAACATTTCCAAAAAAATTCAATCTGGCTAAGTGTTTCATCTAGAGGAATTGTTGTTTAAATCTTTGGTATTAAATCGCTTCGATTTTGAAAGAGTGGAAATTTGGGAAACTCACTCGAAATATTTAATTTTACTCTTGCCACGATATTTAAGACTTTGTATAGCATAGACAAAAATCTGTAGGAGATTGGCTCGGTCATTATTGTCAAGAGAGAGAAGGTAATGCTTGAGGATTTGTTCATCGATCATGGACAAGACCTGAAGGGCACAAATGAACAACTCCTGTTGACAATCTTCAATGAGTTTTTTGACATTTTGATTTGTCTGCCCCGGTGGCCTACGATGGAAATGCGGCCGGTAATATATTGGCATTGGATCTATTTGTATTTGATCCATGTTCTTTGTGTTCCTGTAGGATGAGAAAAACCTAGAATTTAGATGCTACTTGCAAGTATTATTGAAATATATTGTACATGTATGTATATTGTACTATCCCTGGAAGACTTTTGATAAATTTTATGTTTAGTTTTATGTAGATAACTCATAATGAAATGCATAGAGTTAAAACAGAAAGACCTGAATACTAGGGATACTGTACAGGTGAGGGTATTCAATAAAGCTTTTAAATTCAATATTGAATTTAAATAAAAGCAGACTACTTCTGAGTAGTTAGTAAATTCTCATATCATTTAAATTGTTCAAAAAAATATTTGATCTTCATGTTTAACTTGAGTAGATGAAGCAAACTATCCAAAAATTGATTTATTCTAGTATTGATTAGTAAAGGATTCGAAAAATATTTGCTTTCTTACAGTATCAAAAAATATAAATCATACACAACACCCCTGGGAAAGGGTCATACATCTTTGGAACCGCCTTAAAAAGATCTTATAAGGGGAATTATTAAAAGCAATCCCTACTGTGCACTTGATGAAACGTGTCATATTGTTTATTTTCGGGATATTTTACAAGCCCTTTTAGTGTAAGGGGTTGAATAGGTAACTTATTTCAGGAAGATATTTAAATTGGTCTAATCAACCATCTAAATGTACTGAAAAAGGAGAGAACATACTTACTAAAAGTTCAAGTGTATAGTAAAGATGGCTTTACAACTCACATTTTGGTAATGTCATTAGAGGTAATGTTAGCCTGTGGACTTTTTGAATTGAGATGAGCTGTTTGTTCAGGATTACTCAAGGACTTTAGTTTGGCAGCAGCTGATGAGAGAACATGGTTACCCCAGTTCACAGATTGTATTTCGTTCTCTGGTGTTCTCACTACAATAAAGGAAAGTGACAAGATAAAAATTTATAATAAAATTATAAAAATTTTTATGACGATATTCTAAAAATTGAACTCGCCTCTAAGATGTGCCGGAGAGCCGAAACTCAACCCTAAATGTTTTAGTAAATTGGACATTAAAGAATCGGAAACTAAGATTGGCCTAAGCCCTGAATATCTCTAACGATCATTTTAAGATTCTGGTGACTTTGGAAAGTCAAAAACCATGAAGACAAAAATATATGGCCAATTTATATTTACTAACGTACATTCATCTTCTATGCCATCGATCTGAGTTGAGTCAATAGAATATTTGTCAGCGTTCTCATTGTCTATGGTAACACTGGAACTTCTGTTGGTCTTGAATTTGGCATTATTGAAGTTGCTGGTACTGAGCTTTGAGAACCGTCTCATGCCAGATTTTGATAAGACTCCATCTACAAGGAAAACTTAATAAAAACTTTTTATTTTCAAAGAAACCAATCAACTAACTGTTATCGAATCCGGCAATTTTGTTGAGTATCTCTGAATTCAATTTCCCATTCTTGTTGAGGTACTGAGAAGAATTCTGACTAGATTTCGTCGCAATTGAGTTATTCTCGGAATCCACAATGGATAGCTTTCGAAGACTCTCGTTCATCGAGGAGCCAATGCTCGAGGAATCCCCATTGGTTAACAATTCCTTCTCGTCAATCCCAACAAGGGAACTGTTGTCAGAGGAAGCACTCAGGGGACGTCCATTACTGCCAAAGAATGATCGTGTCCCAGATTGGCTCTTCTTTTTGTTTAAAGTGGAAGATTTTGATTTTACCTGATGAGAGGAATCCTTATCAGCTGATGCTGATATAGGCTCAGGATCATTTGCTAGCTGTAATTTACTGCCTGTGTATAATAAAATTAATATTATTATATGATAACTACTCAAAAGTAAAAATCTAATAATTTTATATAAGTTCAAGACTTACTATTAAAGGATTGCATATTATTGAGCATAATTGTAATCAAGGGTACATAGAGAAGACCAATCCTGGACTGGAGAGCCCTATTTGTAGCATATCTAGGATCAAGGGCATGTTTGCCCAATTGATTCCTCAAGAGGATAATCGGCTGGCGGTGGATTGTAGGATTTGAGTCGTTACTCCAACGTCCAGCTGAATGACAATGAGCCAAGATACAATCAATTTGCTGTAACATATGGCCTATCAGGTAGTGCTGCTCCAAAAATGTTGGCGATAAATAAAAGTCGTCAGTTTTCTTATCCGACTTGCCTAGTGAAGAAGTAAATCAATCAAAAATGTAAATTCATTTCAGGGTAAGGCGAAAGGCGAAAACATGCAATGCTCTGAAAGACATAAATGAAAAATTACTCAACATTTGACCCAGTTAGCTATTACAGAGACTGATAATACCTGCTGAATTCTGTTACGTTAGAATGAATGGTAATAGTAATCAAGAAAAATCAATTAGGTAAGTTGTAGAGAAAGAGCAAGTAAGAAGTATCATAATCATTTGAATGAATGAAGAGATGAAATTTGCATAAAAAACCTGAATATGACCTCTGGTATTTACAGAGTATGAGAACAAAAATGATTGAAATCAAGATAAAAATGAACGACAAGTGTTCTGGTGAACAGGAAAATCCTACTGTTCTTTCGCTGTGAATTTTTATCTTGTATGAAATCCTTAGAGCGTTGAGAAATAATTCAAATATATATCTTTAGGTAGACATCTCATACGCGCGTTTCATCATGATTTGGACACTTCAGAAACCACAACCTAGAATTTGAATCTAGGACCCCTTGCAGAGTAGACCTAGGCTGTGGGATACTGATGCGTCCGATTGAGGGATGTATTGTGGAAATAAACAGTTTACCATATAAGTAGAAGTGACGTGAAATAGCTAAGCCAGTTATGAACGAATATTAATTTGATTTCAAGTTTGAAAAATCTCAGTTATATGACACTTATGAGTATTCCTTGAATGAAGGGCTTATTCGTGATAAACTCGACACCGTCATCTTTCTTAATTGGATACGTTTTGTTATACGATTCAAGTTTATTTAATGTTTTTTTGAGCTCTATCCAAGTTAGAGTATGTTCATTTAAACATGTGATGACTGGAGATAGATTTAGTATGTACCAAATCATTCTGATAATAGAGAGCTAGACATTGATGTCATATTTAAATTTTCAACTTGAAATAAGAAAGATAAAAGCACTCAAGATGGCTTGACCGGGGAAAAAATATTAAATTCGTCTGATTACTCATTAGAAGAAGGGTTAAAATATTTTAGCCAGTTCCTATTCTTTATATACTTTTTTAGGAAGTTCACTGCATTTAAAAAGCAGAGAAAACTTCTATCACATCAGAGCTGGTTGATATGAAGTTTGGGAATCTATGGTTTTTACAGAAATCTCAATTTCATCATCAAGAATTCGAATTTATAAAAGATATTTTAAAATCCAAATGTCTACTTTAAATTAGGAAAATATTATTATCATTTTAAAGAAGAATATGGCGCAAATACCCATTTTTTGCTGATCCTGATTCACCTTAAAATCGTTTGGGAGTTGGATTTCGATTTCTTGATCCTTTTCATTACTCACTTTCAATGATTCAAGATCCCTTAGAAATGGGGCATCTTTTGACGATATTCTTGTCTAATCTTGAATCTGAAAATCTTTTTTAGGCTTTTCTGCCACTTTTTACATCAAAGAAAAAGTTCAGCTCAAAAAATCTGTAAAAATCATAGATTGCCAATTATATGTCAACCAACTTTACTAGATTGCAGAGACAAAAGAAAATAATAAGGGTTAATTACAAAAAGTCTAAGATCTATTCGGTGTATTATTAAAGGTCAAAGTCTGTTGACAGAAAGTATAAGTGATATATGCGGCCAGACAAATTCACACGTTCTATAACTATGCAACAAATATTTGTCAATTGGCATAAATATTTTGACGCTAAATCAAAGTTTAAAATATGATAAAGTGTAAATAAGATTTATTTTGGCTACTGATAGCATCCTTCCCTATTTCAAATTGTTGTCAATGTTTCAAATTTTAATTCTCTATTGAGGTGTTCAAGCCATAATTTTGTGTGCAATCTTATGCAGGTTAATTTTAGGAAAAATTACCTTCCTGAGACGAAAAATCTCTTGGGATAATTTCGTCAGAAAACCACTTCTAATTTATATTTGTCACGATGCTACTTGATGGTTATAAGAATGAATTAAAAATGGGTGTGCTCTAAGTGGAGGTACCAATGCATTTTGAAATAGGGAAGGATGCTATCAGTAGCCAAAATAAATATTATTTACTTTTTTACCTTAAAATATTTGATGCATAGTTATAGAACGTGTAAATTTGTTAGGCCAAATGATAATACCCGCATACTTTCTGTCAACAGACTTTGACCATTTGATAATACAGCGAATAGATCTTAGACTTTTTGTAATTAACCCAAATAATAAATGCGAATGAAATGAAAATGATGTATGTATACGATTGGTTACCTTGAAGGTGAGTCGCAATTTCATCTGGACAAGATTTATTCGAGATTATTATTAAGGGTATTATTCTTTCCCATTTTACTCACCCAGAAGGAATTTCAAATTTACAGAGGGCAAGTTCAGTTGGATAAAGTATTCGTGCTCAAAAAGGGTTGCAAGAAAGATATTCTTGAGTCCGTTGAACCTGTCGACTTCCATAGATGTCTGGAAAATTGAATATTTTGTGTAAGTGAATATATTGAAGAGTAAAACTTGAAAGGTGACTATTTACCATTTTGGCTTGTATTTCGAAGGAAATAAAGACATCTCGGACTCGTTCCATGACGTAGCCTCGATTCATAATTATGAACAGATTGGAAATGAACTGAGCTAAAGTCCTGATAACTGGTTTCGAGACATGTTCATACAGGTCTCCTCGTGAATAGGCATCAGCAATCGTACCATTATTATTGGACTGGCCAGATAGGCTATTCGACTTTTGATGACGTATCGTATCTGTGGAATAATCAGATTGATTTGAGTTCATGGAGACATTGTCGATTTGCCCGGATCTCATGCTAGCTTGGTACTGGTGAGATGAAGTGGCATAGCCCAGATTATTCGGATCAAGCTGACAAGTCAACGTTAGCTGAATGCACAAGAGTTTTATCAGCCAGATTACATCGTCTTGGAAGGATTGGGAGAAACGACTCTCGCCTATGCGATCGACCTTAAAAGAAGATGAAAAGCCTAACTCTTTTAAATATATAAAACATATATTGAATGAAAAATTATTTAAAAAAAACAAATTTCGCTTCTATTTCAATTTGCTCTTAGACTAAAGCTCTGTTTAAAGGACGTCATTTTAGCAACTCATTATTATTCCTTCAAGCATCAGGAAAATACTTCGTTCACCAGCCATTCGATAGGAAATTTATTAATCTCCTGGAATACGCAGAGATCTTGTCTCTATCATTAGTCAAACTTGCACTAAACGATTATTTTAAACCTACTTCCCAGGGTTATAGATAAAAAATAAGATAACTTTTATCAAGGAATCATACCTCAAGAATTCATATAGAGGTGACCTATTTTTTGATCAATAACTTCTGAACAAAAAATATTACCTGATCAGTGATTACTATCCAAAATATGACATAAAAACTTATTTTTAGGCGCCTGTAATAAAGCACTTTTTGAGTAATATCATAGAATTTTCTTGCTACTCAAAAGTCATGTAAATTATAATAAATGAATTGGTAAATTTATTGCGACTGTGATTATGGTGTTGCAGTTCTTGGCATGGTTTTAAATAAAGCACGCTCCATAATGTAATCAAAATCTCGATCATGGGAAATCAAAGAATGAATCTGATTGGCCAAAGACCTATAAATATACCTTTAAAATAAATATGATGCAGTACAAAATAAAGGAACAAAAGAACTCTTGAATTACTTTTCGATATTCAAGGTTTGAGTGAATTATCACGCCAAGTTGAATGAGTTAGTTTCAACCAAAAAGTATGAGGTTAAGAATAGATTACAAATAAAATTAATTTTTAGAAACACAAAAATTATAACTAAACATTCATGATAATAATCTATAAACTAATTAAATTTATACATGTTTTAGTGAGTAATTGATGAAAAAAAAACTGAGTGGTTAGACCAATTAGATAATGAAATAAAACCATGATGAATAAAGTCTATGGAATTCTGATTTCCAAATAACGTACATGAGATCAAAACTACTCTGATTTCATAATGAAAAAAATATAAAAATAGCTTTAAATGTAAGAATATAAATCATTAGCGGTGGAATTTCCAAATTTGAAGTCAAGATAATTGGAGAATGACTTTAGTTTTGGACTCATTTCTATTTTTTATTGAATTTCATAAGGACACTTTTTCTTTAGGCCAAAAAACCATCCTTTTAGGATAGAAAATATGTTTCTAGAAATTTAGAAAATTTAATATATTATTCAGATAAATTAAATTGATAAAAAGTTGGTTTTTCGATAGGTTAAAACGGATAGCTTACATACAACTTGTTGTTTGCGTTCAAATGACATACAGCTGACTTAAATATGGTATCCAGGAAGAAGGGCAGGTGTAAGAACAAGTTGAGTAGTATGTGTGGTTGACAATTGGCGTCGCTGAGGAGACAAATCAGGGCCCTAATCATAGCATGATGTAAAGGGAGGTAGTAGGGATTGGGTTTATCATCAAGGTTGTGCCAGCTTTTGCATTTCTTCTCAATCAAAACAGAATTGAATTCGAATTCTGTGTAGTTTTTTAGGTATTGCCTCATATCAAAGGATGAACGTAGTTTACGCAGAGGAACATCCCCGGTTTGAATTGGGTCTGATATCAACATGGAGAGTGTACTTGAAGGAAAATTAGATGTATCAGATTCTCATATGTTACGATGAGGAAAATACTCACCCGAGACTAGATTTGAGAAGATCCCCAGGGGAGCCAACAGTGGAAATTTTGTACAGGTCCAACCATTTCAGTTGTTCATCTTTATTTGTATTATTCTGCAAGTAATTTTGGTACCGTTCCTCTCCGACACTTGCGGCAATGTAGAAAATTTCAAAGAACTGATTTAACACAGCCGGCAAGTATTTAATCAGAGAGGTCCTCTTAGCAATGAGTAAGGCTTTAACCGCGTTAGATAAGGCATTTAATTGGGTTATGTTGGGACGTATTGTCTGCTCTCTTTTGATGGCAGCTTGGACGGGTGGTTCGGTCTCGGAAAACTTTACAGATCTTGTTGTCTGAAATAGAATAGTAAGTTTTTAACTAAATCTCAGTCAATTTCTTCAACTAGGGTACATAGAAAATAGGAAAAAATTATTCTCTAAAATAGCATTCCATGGGTCAATACAATTAGCAATTTTTAATAATTTTGCATTGTTTGAATTTTAGAAAATATAAGAATACCATCTACAGAGAGGGTAATTCTATTTCTAATCTAAATTTGTCAAAAATACATAAATTTCTTGGAGATTTCCATCTCTAACTTATTGCTTGTAACCCATCTTCCTCCATTCTATAATATGGAATAATTCAAGATGGGAATAGAAATAATCTGTAACTAAGGTCTGACTAGAATTAGTAAAATGGAGCTATTTTGCTAAAACAAAAAAGTGGTCAATATCATTATATATTAGGTTGTGCGATAAGTAATGGGACTGATTACAAAAACTGATTTTATTGAAAAAAATCTTGAGAAAGATCAATTGGATATCAGTGAAAATAGTTTCCTGATGAATAAAGACATGTCTACTAAAGAATTTTTAGTTTTCTAATCCCATTCATCAAATTTAGAGTTGAGAAAGGGATTAAATCCATTTTCTACCACATCTTTTGATTTTGAATTTATGACCTTAAGAAAAGGTTCTAGAGATTTGAATTGGGGAATGATCAGACGGCGCAAGATAAAGACTATTAGGGAAATGACCTATGAAATCAAAGTGCTCCTCCTGAAAAAAAATTTTAATCTCTTTTCCGAAATGGGTATTCGTGTTGTCCTGAAGAGAAATTGAGTCTACAGAATCTCGGATATCTTTATCCAAGACGAAACGAAACCTGAATAATCTAGAACCCTTAATTGAATCTTTAAAAAAGTAATTAAGCATTTGAAAGTTCTCTGATGGCCCAGTTCCCAAGCAATACGCCTATCTGGCAATCTGCCGAAAACCTTTCTAATCAAAATACTCAAAAATATTGATGCTTTTCAATTCTAGAAATATCTAATAAGTTCAAAAAAATAGAGTGATTAATTATCTTTCTAATGGTACCAAACTTGTTCGAATTCATATTAGTTTTGGAGGATGAAATTTTTGTTCAACTTAAAGTCCCATTACTTATCGCGCAACCTAATATATTCAATGTAGAAAGACCTGAGAATGTTAAACTTACTGGGTATAACGTTGTTCGCTTGCTACCTGACTATGTTGTCTTCTCAGACAGAGTGAGTCCTAACTATTTTTATCAGGGTAATCTAAATGTTTTTTATTCTAATCTTAATTTTAATTTTCTTTCAAGTGATGAATTATATATTATCAGAGTTATTACTCTAATAATTCAATTTTGTCCAATCAGATAAGAGAATAGTATAATAGTATAATATTAGAGTTAGACCTATGATATTAGGGTTATATCATTATTATATTCTTCTGATAATCAATAGTTTAAAGTATTATACTATTCTCTAGATTTGGCCTTAGTTAAGACGTAATCTCGATCAGAACCGAAAAAGCTTCTGATTGGCTTTATTTTTATCGTTATTAAACTTGTTACTTGTTGGTCCGAGTTTTTATTTCTTCGTCTTCATAGAAAAATAAAAGTTGTATTTTGTTATTAGTAAATACCAAATGCTTATTATTCCTGTTGGTTATTTCTTCAGTTTTAAAAGAATAGTTTATATAAATATTGATCTGAGTAGGTTATTTTTAACTGAATTAAAAATTATCTTACCTTTGGTGTTTCATGCTCAACACTGGCTCCATCCACAGCAAACTGGTGTAGTTTTTCATTGCAAATTTTGAAAAAGTCTGAAATTTTATCGTCACTTGAGTAGACTGAGGAGTATGATTCCACTCTAACGCTGAAGAGGGGCCTTCCATTTTCAATCCATGTAGGCATAGAAGATCCGTTCTGTTGGACAGACCCAGTTTGATTATTAGTATCAAACGACTGATAATTAATTGTCTTGTTCTAAATTTGAAAAAATTATACAGTTATTATAAATAATAGGTATAGATTAATATAAGCAGAAGTCTCGTGGTTATTTTCGTCTTTTTTGAGTTTAATTTTGATTGGTACATAGGACATGAAGGGTTAATGCAAAGGTATGCAAAGAATGATCTTGATTATTAATAAACTCAGAATAGGGCCTCGGAATGAAAATAAATGAAGAACTAAGCAGTGAACAATCTTACTTTTTTAGATTTCTCAGAGTATGGTTTCTTGAGGGGGGAATGTTGAAAACAGTTAAAGAAACATGATTCTATTGATCGTGCTTACCTGAGACTTGAGAAGGCTTGATAAGTAACCGTTTGGCAGATCCTGACTAACTGGCAATGTGAATATGCCACTTTGTAAGCTGTTGAAGAAGAAGGAAGTTATTGGTTTTTACATAAACTAGTAATCAAAAAATTTCTATTCAAAAATTATCGGATTCAAGTAATGTAACGGTGAATTTTCAGTCAAGGTAATGAATTAATATAATTTTTATTACACCAACGAAAAATTCCCTAAAAAGGATTTTTTTAGCAAATATATTGCAAAATCTTTCAGCAGAAATGAGTGATTCAACAAGGATTCAAATTCTGAGTTTTGATCGAAATAGAGAACCACTTCATTAACCACTTTAAGCCAAATCTGTGTGTTGAGAAAAACTATTCCTATAACCTTCAATTACCCAGGCCTATGTAAACTCTTTCACCTTTCTCTTTGCTGTTGCTATTTATTGAAGAGTTTTAGTGTTTTTTCAGCTCACATTATATTCTTATATCTTTCAACTTTTACTATACTTCTTTCAATGAATTTGTAAAATATTATTTTCAATGAATTTTAAACTTTTATCATTATTTATGTGTCACTACTGATGAACCATAAAGAAATGTACATTGTACATTTAGTGAATAAAAAACCTATTTTCTATACCTACAAATAGAGAAGAACCTAAAGATAATTATCGTCGGCTCAAGAAATAATTAGGAACAAATATTGTTAAAATTTAGAGCAAATCAATAACTGATCAAAACCGTAACTGATGTTAAATTTAAGACATAAAAAGTTAAAAAATTGAGAAGAATTATCAAGGATACCCTCAAAAATACCTTAGCTTATCGGTTAGCAGGGGTAGCCAAGCATAGCCAGTCGGATTCTCAAGGGATTTCTTATCTGTATTATTCGTATTGTTCTCAGATGACCGAGAGGAAGAGTCGAAACTGGATCCCTTTACGTTGGAGAGAATGTTTGAGATCAGCTTGTGCTTGCCTTCATTAGCACTCGATTGGTTTCCTTGATGAGTGAGTCCGGCAATGTCACAACTGACATGATAAAATCTGAACAGGAGATGATGCCTTTCGGTTATTTCAAAAGGTAAGTCCAGTTTGAACTAGAAGAATTAATTGAAATTGTAGTTGTTAATTTTAGAATGTTGAAATATTGTTTTTTACCTCTTCGGAAAAGTTTGGACAAGTATCGTGGTAATTGACAGATGTATTTATCCAACTAACAAAGTGAGAATGCCTATTTGCATCTGATGCATAAAATGACATTATCGGCCTTGATAGGAGATCATCATCCGAGCGTAACTCTATGAATATGGACAGATTACGAGCACGTGAGAATGAATGCTTCACAGAAAAGTTCAAGGATTGTGGATAAATGTACATTTTGTTCATAAACTCGTTGTGAGGAAATATATGCACAGACTCAAATGGTTCTTCGGTATTCTAAAAGGGAAACAAGAACGTTATGCATTTTGTTTGATTTGAGAAAGAACCCACCTTGGTTTGTTTCAAATCAACAACACTTCCATTGATGTTATTCAAGCTAATATGGGAATTATGACGAGACTTTGTATCTAGAGCATCCGAAATTGTTGTATTGGGTATCATTATTTGATCTACAAATACGGAGAGTCTCTTGGTTGCAGAGATTGTGGTGCTGGCAGTTGAGATCACAGAGTCTCTTGCATTAATATTCGATAGGGAATTGTACGGAGTTTGAAATTGTGTAATTGCTGAATCTACAAAAGACATGACATTAACAAGACTACTAGGCTGAGAGAGATATAGAACTCACCATCGGCTTTGTGAAAAGCAGGAATGAAATCAGAGTCATCTTTAGATGAAGGTCTAGGGTCAAAGAAATGATCTAGTTCCTTGACAAGGCCGATATTATTGAAATCGACAGATTTCTCTGCAACTATGGTCCTCGGATACTTTTCCTCAGTTCCATTTTCTGAGTCTCTTTTGGACTCTTCCATGCAACGCAACGGTATAAGATCGGTGGATACGACATCTGAAGAAAGAATTTAAAAGAATCCTTTATAAATGTAACACTGGTGACATGTTAAAAGATGTTACTAATAATTAAGTGTTCAGGACAATAGAAAATCGATAATGTTATTTTCAAATTGAACAATTACATCTAATCAATTCTTGACTAGAGGTGACTAGTGTATTTAATATTCTTCTATAAAGATTGGAAATTGTTTATTTGATTAGGGGATAAAGTCAGCTAAAGAATTGAATGTATCTAGGATCATAGGGTTGATAAAGTAATTAAATAATTCGTAGATTAAGCAGTCATAATAGAACAGAGATGAAGACACAAAACTTCGCAGTAAAATTCTTGACATGAACCAAGGTTCTAGAGTTTAACCAGCATTAATTTCGCAATAACCAAATCAAATGTATTTATAAACCCCTACTAGAATAACGAGAGAATTTCAACAATGAGGTATTCGTCAATTTTATCAGTCTTATTAAGCCTTGTCGTTGGATTGGCATATGGAGGAATGCCACCTGGCGGCATGGGTGCTATGGGCGGAATGCCTGGTATGCCAGGTATGCCGGGCATGGGTGGTATGTTCCAGAACCACATGACCCGTGGGGAAATAGCCAGAAACTTTTTGAGTACATCTGCACCAGCCCCATGGATCTATCACCTTTACAAACAACAGCATAAAGGATTCACAGATTACCCTAGGGTCGCAGAATACTATAGAGATTTGAAGGATTGGTCCAACTTTTATCCGGCATGCTTCATGGCCCTTGTCAGGGATGATAATTTTGATTATTTAAGGCAACTGGAAAGATCAAACTTTATGATTGGAAGCCTTTTTAAGTCATTGTGATTTTTTGAAATTATGAAAAAATTATTTTTCCAATAAATTATTGATTATATATTAAACCTTTGCATATCATTCAATGTGATTACAAAATGACCAACCTGGAGACTCAAGAAGAAAAAGAGTTTGAAATTTACCAAAAATTACATGAATTGATGCAATTTCGTTTTTTTTTCAGATTAAATTGGCTTAAAAATATTTGCGTTCCTGACTATCAACAGAGAAATATTGATTTCTATTTAAATATATAAAAAATGTAACAAACCTATCCCTCTCCTATATAGCTTACGTCACTCTCTACCCTATAATCACACAGAGTTATTCAAAGTTTAACTCGAAATACTAACGATTAATCAATCCTTCTCATATAACTAGAAATTAATGTTTAGAGCAAATCAAGGATTTTATGATGAAATCAGACAATTCCTTTTGATGAACTTCGGGAATTAAAAGAGAAACAACATTTTTTAATCCAAAATCAAAACTGCTCCAATGTTTGAGAATGTTTTATGATACAAGAAATGAACGAATTTGGTATTTTTATTAGATAAAAAGAATCAACGGAGAATTCTCTATCTAATGAATCAAACTTGAGTGAATTTCAGTTTTTTGGAATGTTTGACACTTATAAACCTACTATATAGTAGGTATACATTATTTTACTCAACTTAAAAGGGACAGAGAGGAGAGGGATAGGTTTGACAAAAGTCAACCTGGTTTGTTACATTTTTTATAGACGTAAAACTGTAAATTCTCATGTTCATGTCACAACTATAGCTTTATAGAAGAGACTCACTCTTTAAGTGCTTATAGGAGCCGAGGGAAAATTCCAGTTCAACAACGGGAATGGTCAATTTAATGCTGAGACTGGAGTTGGTCTTGAGATTTTTCTCAAGCACCTCAATAGGAATCTTTTCCAGTCCGTCACTGCTGGTTTTTGAAATGCCATGGTTGAGGTTGGCCTTGTCGCAATAATTCGTATAGAGACTGGCCAGTATGCCAACTTGATTTAGTAGGCTGGCTTCGTCACTTTTACCGCCTTCCAAGCGCCAGAGACGAACATCATTTGATTTTGACAGCAAGGGTCTGATTATAAGGAATATATTGAATCGTTAAAACTCAAGTTTCGTTAAAAACACTTGATATAAAATGTCAATATTAATCAAGAAACCATAAACTAAAGTAAAATGATTCAATAATTGTATTTTATCAGTGACTCTGAAGTGGGGTTTAAAAATGTATTAGGTAAAAGGTAAAACTAACCTGGCACCCCAAGCAAAACATGTTTTGTAATGGCCGATGTTCT
This sequence comes from Gyrodactylus bullatarudis, assembly GCA_012064415.1. Taxonomy (NCBI): domain Eukaryota; kingdom Metazoa; phylum Platyhelminthes; class Monogenea; order Gyrodactylidea; family Gyrodactylidae; genus Gyrodactylus; species Gyrodactylus bullatarudis. The sequence continues at coordinate 819,192 of SSNU01000157.1, forward strand.
TACAGAACGGAATCATTTGTTTATGATGGTTGTTGGCGATTTTCGAGGTTTCCGTATTCCCATTCGATGTTAAATTGAGGATATTCAAGTTTTTAATGTCACCTTTGGAATATTTCTCCCAAACCGAGGTTGATGAACCACTGAGGATTTTATCTACGCGTACAACCATGTAGTATCGATTGAGTTGACTTTTATCCCCCTTTGGCAGAGTGAAAATACACTTGGAAAAGAATTCATTTATAAAATAAAAGATTGAGGTTAAGAAAAGAAGGGTTTGTCTTACTGATCTTGACTTGATTATATCCTCAACAGGGCCTGTCTGTAAACCATTGATGGTTAACGGAGCAGGTGGGGATGGATGTTTGAGACCTTTTTGAGAAGTCTCATTGGTTAGATTTTGAGATAGATTGGAAGTCGAGGAAGAGTTTGTTGAGAGAGTGGATAACCAGTGAATGGTTCTTGTACATTCTTGACTCAACATTAACTGAGTCAGCTGAGATGAATTGGCAGAACAATTAAAGACTTCTGAGACACGCTTCTTCAGAATGACATCGACTAAGAAGACTTGTATAAAGAATGGTTCTGGCTGAAAAAGGAAAATGAACAGAAAAAAGAAAATTAACGAAAAAAGATATATACGACACCTGTGTAAAAACTCACATTATCGACAATGTTATAGGTTTCTAGTGTAGCACGAAGACATGTGCTTAGTCCGGCAACATGAGCAAGATATCTTGTCCCGAATAGCTCAGATGAATTACGATCTGGAAACAGATTGGCCACCTCCTGAGGGTCAAACTTTTTACGCCTTTCATTACTGGTAAAATTTGTTGTCAGTTCTTCACTAGTCTCATACGGGATCTAATCAAGAGAGGGATGATGAGGTGTAAAAAACTTACTCGAACATCTGGATGAATCGTAATGAGTCTTAGACGATCTTTATTCCTAGTTGGGAATTGGTCAGTTTCCTGGGAAAATTTATTAAGGCATTCGTTAAGAGTCTCTAGTTTGTCGATGAGGCCACCGTTGATGCGTTCAATCTGCATGTTGTTTGGGATAAAACCGTAACGAACACGATTTCGTTCCATTTCAAGGGCCAATTCAATCTTTTGAACCCATGTTGCTCTGGAGATTACCTCTTCCACAGGAAAGTACAGATAGTACGGAGTATGATGGAGTTTTTGGTCTAGTTTGATCCAGTTATTACCAATAGTAGTAACGTAGTTTATATCTTCAAGGCTTATTGTTAAACTATCATTTTCATTAGTCAAGGGAGCAATGATAAAGGCGCCAGGTGAACAATTTTTACCCTCTAGAAGGAGTTCTTCTGCTTTAACCTGTCTTAAACTGGTATAGAATATTTTGTTGTGAAATTTGGATGTTTTCGAGGTATCATCATAACCTAAAGACTTCATAGACATTTCAGAGTTGGCAGCCTGAAGGAATTCCTGAAATTCTGACGAGTTGAAAATGCCAATATTTCCTTTAATCGATACAGTCTCATATCTATGCTTTCCATTAGAATGGAGACTATTATCTCCATTGGGACTCTCGTCAATTGATTTTTGGTATTTCTTTAGGCTTGTGACAAACTTTTTGTGAAGAGAATCCTTCTTTAAACTAAAATTATCATTGAGCTCATCCTTAATCGAGCAATCGATGAGAAACCAATTTTCATTCAAATTTCCAATTGCTGTCTTGACATTACTATGAAAGGTAGGGTTATCATAAAGACGAGAAACCTTACTTATTCTTTGGAAGACCTGTGAATGCAACACGATACATATCGTTAGCAACACATATTGCATTCCATTCCTCGGATGTTAGGGAGTTCATCATATGATAAGCCAAAGGACTTATATTGAATTTTCTAAAATTTACAGATGTAATCTTATCATTGTGAAAGTAATCCCTGAGTTTTGTGGATATTTTATTGTAAAACTTGTCAGGTTTAGGTATTTTTGTAATCTAAAATCAGTTAAAATCATAAAATTACATTGATATCAAGAAGAGGGAAAAATACAAGATCTTTACAAGGATCACTGAGTATGCATGTTTTATTTCTGATTAAATAATTCTCATAATCGATGCAAACAGGAGTATAGGAAATCTATGGTTAATTAAACAAGTATTACTCTCTGTATTGAATCTTCCTCTTCGAGATTAAAGTCATCATCATAATTATTGAGACTTTGTGAGTATAGGTGATGAAAGAATGCTCTTTTCATCTTTTTTAACTAGCACAAATTGTAAGGTAACTGTAACATAACAAACTTTTCAAAAAATATTTTATAATGGCTGTTATTGGAATTAATTAATTATTTAAATTTTATAAACATGCGTTTACGATACTACCTTGATAACGAAGCTAACAGAGTTTACACCCTGAATGTAGGTTTTATTTCTGACATTGACCCCTTTAGCGTACAGATCCAGAGGGAAACCCTACCAAGAGTGCTCATCCTGCTAAATATACGCCTGAAGACCAATATTCCAAGCAGAGAATTGCTCTCAAGTCTAGGTTCAACCTCCTTCCAACTCAAATGCCTGCATATAAACTTTGATAATAAACTTTTTTTCAACTACTATAAACTTTCATCGTTATTTTTATTGTCTAATACCCAAATTCATTGTTTAATAATATCCTGGTCTTTATTTCAGACTGAACTTACACGGGAAAATGTCAGGGTAATTAAATTAAATCTAACATTTTAGGAAGCTGTAAACAGTCATCTCAATACTGGTAGTAATGATTTCAACTTGACTGAGAAGCTGTCTAAGTACTTTGATCTGAATGAGTGCGTAATGAGTTGTCTGGCTGGGCTAATTCCTCAATTGAAGAGTGATACCTATGAAAATGCTCTCAGCCTCATCTCATCACTGATGCCGATAGATATAAAAAAGGATCTCCTTTTCTCCGATGATAAAAAATCAAAGAAAAAGAAGACCAACCCGAGGAATCAGCTAACCAAACTATGGCTCCAATTTTTCGGTTTGGATGTAAGTCCTATCTGTTTATTATTATATCTTTAGCTACCCGATGAATTAATTCTCAAATCAATTCGACTTCTCGGTCACAAGAGTCTCATTAACCGAATGAGTGATGCTAAGCTCCTGAAGAATGCCATTGTCTCTATTTTTGATTCTCCAGACAGTATCCCCATAACTTACTCAATTGTTGCATCAAGATGTCTTCTACTTTTGATACAAAAGCATGGTGTCAATTATGACAACATTTACAGACGTCTCTATGACTTGTTGACTCTTGAACTATTCAAATCTCAAAGGAATTGGGAAGATGTCTCTCTATTTCTCGATGATTTGGATGTCTATCTTAGTTCTCTAATCTTGCCACCGCACACTTTGGCTGCATTTCTGAAACGGCTCAGTGAAATGTCAATTGTATGCGCTGATGTTTACATTCCGGCCATAATTAACTTGATAATCAGATGTCTCAGAAGAAGTGAAAAATGTCGACGGATGATTAACAGCTTGGAGAATACAGGCCTCGATGAACTTAGCTATGCAGATTTTTTCTCTGAAAAGGAGGCTTTGAAAATGTCACTCTGGGAAGTTATGTCCCTCTCCTATCATCCATGGCAGAGGGTTCGGGATACAGTTCGTCGGTTATCTCTACCCCTAACAATTAGAATCGATAAAGCAAATGATAAAAGTGATCTTATCGAAGAATCCTTCCATGAGATGATTGGCAAAGATATCAAGAGTCTCGATCAAACCAGAGAGTACGCCTTTAAGAATTGCCTGAAAATTGTCAAGTCTGAGTATGACCTGGATCAAGTTGAAGCTATCTCAGGATGGGAATTTTAAGATTCAATAAAATATTCTTTAATATGTAGACTACTATTATCTTCTGACCAGAGCTCTTCAATAGTCATGCTTGCCTGTTTCAGTACTCCGAAAAGTAGGCCAATTCCAATCCAGGTTTTGATTTCTTCTGGTTTCATTGGAGATGGCCGGGACTTTTTGTGGCTCATGCAAATGCTTGAATATTTTATCATGTCTTCAAGCAGTAAGCTTAGGTCCAGGTTTTGAATTGAAAATATTTCTTGCCAATGTCCTGGAATTATTTGGGTTTATTGTCCGATATACAATTTTGAAAAAATGTTTACTTCTTCATTTCTTGTAGAAATATCTATTTTTTCATCAGAAGCATTATCGGAAATTATAGCTTCATCATTGTCTGAGGAAAGTTGTGAGAGATCAGAATCACAGTAAATTTCTGAAACTAGCTTGCGAGAGAGCACTTTGTGTTCAACCGTATCCAATGGAGTAATAATGAATACATTCTCGATATTATTCAACAATAAAAGGATTGTTCGAGATGAATAACAGCTAAAAGTTAATCCCTTAGATAAATAATCGTCATTTCCCATTTATGCAAACATTTTTCAGAATATTTTCATATTAAAAAAATTAGTATCCATGATTGAAAATAAAACAAACTAAGATTATGTAAGGGGTTATATATGTTACAGTATATTCTTAAAATTAGTTTTTTTATAAATATCCTAGTACAATCTTAAAACCAGTACAAAACTAGTAAATCCTTAGAATAATTTAAATTTTAAGGATATACTAATTTCGTACTGGGCTTGTCTAGTTAGTCTTTTTTCTTATTCAGAAGTTTTAAGATACTATCACTAAAATTGTTCACATTTTTTCACCATCTGATTTGAAAACAACCACTCAAATAGAAATTTATCAGACTTTAAGAGAACTGTGTTGAGAGAGCAAACCAAGACATCCAACCCAAGCTTACATGTAACACATCTTTATCATCAAAGTATCCAGAACCAGACTTTGAATACCTCATTATTGACGAAGGTACGAATTTACTATCGAAAATCCCTGAATTCTATCGAGCAAGAGAAGATCCTGGACATCTTAAAGAGGTTATATCGGTTCTAGTAAAGGGACTTAAATAATTGGTATCAGGTTGGTATTTCTTGATGGTAGATTTACCCTTGAAAGGTTAAAAGTATTCCCAGAGGTATTTATGACTCCAGAAAACTTCCAACACGATCGACTGCAATGGGAAATCCTCTGAGTTCTGGAAAAGGAGTTTAGAGGTGCAATTACACTAAATACTGCAGAATACTTCATGTAATTGTACAAATAGAAGTCTTTGATGTAATTCAAAGTGCTATCATTCCCTCTTTTATTCAAATAAATAAATAATTTTTTGGAATATTTTATGTTAAAATAAAATTTAGCTTAGACTGGAAGCATTAACAGTGTCCAGGTCTAGTGACAGTATCTTGAAACTTCTGAATAAGAAAAAAGACTAACTAGACAAGCCCAGTACGAAATTATTATATCCTTAAAATTTAAATTATTTTAAGGATTTACTAGTTTTGTACTGGTTTTAAGATTGTACTAGGATATTTATAAAAAAACTAATTTTAAGAATATACTGTAACATATATAATAGATTTTTATTCTTAGTGTAAAATTATTTATAAAATAGTTACAAAAATGATTATGCGAATCTGGTATAAATTGAAGAAGATAAATGCATATTTGCGATAGTCTCATGTTTTTGAAAATTAATAAGTCAATCTGGAATCTGGCTCTTAAGGGGAGAATGTTGAACAACAAAACTGAAAATCCACTTCCTTGTCTGAGATTATACAGATTATCTTGAAGGGAAAGTAGGAGCTCTTCTACTAAAAAGTGATGTAGCTGCTGCTATTCTTCTCAGCCATAGAGGATACATGTTTGCCTTTTGTAGAAGGTTTTTGTAGGAGTCGGGACCCAAGCAGGCACGGAGGTAAATGAATTGGATTCTTTCCAACTTCTTGCATGTTTTTTGAGGAATAAGACATAAGAGTCCCGCGGCGTAGTCAAAATGTGGAAGAATAACTTTTAAGGAGATTTAATCTGATGTCGGATGACATGACAAACTTTTTTAGAAAGTAGCATTTACAATTCATGGCTCTAAGAATTGTGAGAGTATGTTCCTTAGTATTGAGCTTTGAGTTGTAATTGAAGCCAAGGTCTTTTATTGAGTTGACCATAGTAAGGTTGTATGAAGGCCCGATTGGAATTTTATTTGATAGGGCCATGATCTTTGTCTTAGAATGATTGAGAGTTAGACCGATCTGGGAGAGCGACGCTTCAATATGATCAATTTCAGTTCTGATGACGTCATTACTTCTTTGTAGAGTCAGTATAATTTTAATGTCATCAGCATATTTAAAGTATTTGACTGAATCATTTGAAGGTTTAATTTGTGAAAAAACTAGATTGAAAAGGGTAGGACCAATGAATGAACCTTGAGGTACTCCAGATTTGATTTCTGTCAGGGAAGAGGATACTTCATCTAGGGATACAAATTGCCGCCTGTGCAAAAGGAATTGAATAAGAAGGTTAACTATATAAGGATTGATTGAAAGTCTGGTTAGAGTGTCAATAATGATGGCAAAAGGGAGTTTGTCGAAAGCTTTGGAGATATCGACATATATCACTGCACAAGGAATATTTTTATACAAAAAATCATTTGCATGGTCAAAAAAAGAAAGTAGATTCGTGGATGTGCTTCTTTTCTTTACGAAGCCATGTTGGGAGGGGTCAGGATGTAATAAATTCACATTATTAAGATGTGTGTTAATAATCCTATCAATTATCGAAAGAAAAATTGGAATATTGGAAATTGGTCGAAAATCTTGAGGACTAGAGGGATTTTTGCATTTGGGGATAGGTGTGATTTTAATTGTTAACCACTCTTGGGGAATATGACATCTTAATATTAAGAAATTAAAATAAACCTAGTTGACATGAAGATGAGAATTTCCTATTTTTACAAAAAACTCAATATTTTATTCCAGAAAGTCAGGAAAACATTTATTTTTTGGATTCCACTATGAAATGAGCTGATTAGTTTTGAAAACAAAAAAAAATTTCCGAAAAAAATTTAATCTGACCAAAATTGAGCCGTTTTTTGAATTTTGGAAATGTTTCAAATTTCCACTTTTTCAACTTTCAAATCCAACATTTTTATCGATTTCAAAAATTTAAAGCAGTTAAATATTGATATTCAGGATCAACAATAAACGAAGATTTCGAATTTGGCCGTGGAATTCGAGAGAAAATTAATCTTTCCTAGAAAAAGTTTAATCTCTATATTTTGGATCATTTTCCCTCGTGATAATTGAAAAATTCAAATGGTTCGATTTCCCACCGTAATGACGGATTTCTGTGAATTCCTGCAGGCGAATTCGAAATCTTCGTTTATTGTTGATCCTGAATATCAATATTTAACTGCTTTAAATTTTTGAAATCGATAAAAATGTTGGATTTGAAAGTTGAAAAAGTGGAAATTTGAAACATTTCCAAAATTCAAAAAACGGCTCAATTTTGGTCAGATTAAATTTTTTTCGGAAATTTTTTTTTGTTTTCAAAACTAATCAGCTCATTTCATAGTGAGAAATGAAAAAGATGTCCTTTCTTTTTTTGAGTTAAGGTCAAGGATCATATCAATGATTTGTCCTTCCGTAATTATGGGTGGAGATGAGTTAGAACAATAAATAAAATTAGGAATAATCGAGGGAGAATAAACGCTTGTAAAATAATTATTTATCTCTTCAGGGATAAAGGTTGAGATTTGGTCTCTATTGGTCCTATTTGCAAGGAAGTTGATCTTTTTCCAGGCTACTTTTGGATTGGATTTGAAAACTCCTGTAATCGAGGATTCAAAAAGTAGTTGTGATGGAAGTAAATCGGATTTGAGAGAGTTCTTGGATATTCGTCTCGCAGAGGCTATAATATTACAAAATAGGTTAAAATCAAAATATGAGTTCATGAAAAGTACATTCGACTCTTGAGGAAATTGGTTCAAATTCTTTGAGAAATGTTTTAGAAATCAACCGGGGTTGCATACACCCCCATATCCAGAACTAGGATTAAATGTTTCAAATGTATTTCTTTTCCCATTATACAATAATTTCTATGGTCCATGCTTCTAAAGGTGAACAGAACAGAATTCAAAGTGTAGCAGTATAGTATTATTTATCATTTACATTCTTGACCATTTGTTCGCAAAATTTTACCAATTGTTGCATTATTTTCTTCCAATACAACAGCCATCTCTTTAAAATGGAATTCTCTATTAATTTTACAGAAAATTTATCCAAAAAACAATGTTTTGAAGCAGAATTTTTTCACTCATCAATTTTCTTACTTTTAAGAAATAAATCTGACACTAGACAAGACTCATTGGAAAATAAACCAAGGCCAAGTCAAGATGGATGAAACAAAGATTCGGGATAGCTAATTTTTCTTTTTTGTATTTGGTTTTGTCAGCTTGTATTAGTAAAGATTTTTTGTTGGAAAAAATTCTAAACGAGTCGAAAAATATACAGAGAATCCTCAAGAATCAAAAGATGAATTCTAATATAAATCAATTTCTGACATGAAAATTGTCTTGTTCATTGAACACAAGAATTTTTAATGAATCCATCACCATATATTTATGTAATATATTCTATTGTCTGGTGGAAATTATTCTGGAGGAAACTAAAGCCTTTTTGCACTGAGAAATTATCTTTTTCTCATGAGGCTGATATATATGAAAATAGTATTTCCCTCTTTTGTGATTAAGTCAGTCAGCAATTCACATAAATATCCTGACTTGTGATCAAAGAGGGATGAAAATATTTTTGAATTTCCCTCCATTCATAATAAGATTCAATCGATTTAAAGACTTATCTTATGTTTAAAGACCCAGAAGTCAAGGCAATAACCATCTCACGCTAAAGATGCACATAAAACGAAATCATGTCTGACTCAGAATTTCTGAGGAAATTAGCATGTAGGTTAAACAACAATCAATGATCCCCTGCAATAGCGCAGAATACACAACTTCATGCCTGGTAATGTATAATTATAATGAATCCTTATAAACGGATATCACCGTAAATAAAGATAAACTCTAAGAACATAATCCAGCCTTTAAACAAAGAAATAACCTAAATAAAAAAATATTTCTCATGTTAATTCAACTACGGTATTTGCATCTTGTCCTATTTCAGGCATTCAATGAACTGGACTAGTTCATTATTAATCATGACGATTCTGGGGGAAATTACTAACAATGTTAGTCTTATATTTTATCACTGTATAATAATAGTCTTAGCAAAGTAGATTATATACTCCAAGAAAAATACAAAACTCAAAAAAATCATTACATTTGTGATATAAATGAGAGGTAATATGCTATAACTATTATGCTTTCGACAAACATTAGTGTAATAAAAGAAGATGTAGTGAAATTCATTCAATGTACATTTAACTTCTGTTCGATGACCACCATTAATGCGCACATACAGAAAGATTCCCTGGAAAAGTACATGTTAACACGTTCATATCGGCTCGATAGATTTATTTATTAATCTTTGTAATAGTTGGGAGATAAAATGAATTTATATACATACATATAATAAGACGGACAGAAAAAACTACCTTTCTTTGATGAATAAAAGGATTGAAAAATGATCATATTTTTCACGAAAATAAGCTTTTTATAGAACTTTTTTCTTCAAATCGTAAAATTGGGCATCATGAGTCAAAAAATTTCCTCCTAGTACAAATGGTTTTTATAATCACATTTTGAAACTTTCTTCGTCATGGTATTGAAAGGGTTGGAGAATGACTCTTACTGCTATTTTTTTCTTCATTCGTAAATTCTGATGAATTATTAACTTTTATCATTTTCAAAGTATTGCTCCTAATGATGTCTTGAGAAATGTACATTGTACAATCGAGTTAAATATATCTCCTCTAAACCCTTTCCAATTATTTTGAACCTTCATAACTCTACCAGTTTGATAAGTTTCTGGATCAATTAAAGTTTAAATTGAGGCCCAAAATGTGAACTTGCATTAGTAATATTTTTGGCCAAATAACTTGGTATCTTCATAGGTAAATTTTGGTTTTTATAAAAATTTTGAAATAGTCTCGGCACCGAAAGGGTTAGTCTTTCTAAATTATCAATTCAATTGGATTTTTAGTCGGAGGAAAATAGAAGACCCAGGAGTAGAATTTGTTGTGACAAATTTGGAAAAATAGCTGATTATGCATAACCTGCAGGGTTGGATTTTCATTTAATATTGATTAAAGGAAATAAAAATAGTTTCTATCAGATTTTACAGTTTTATCTATTGAATTAATGACAGCACCTTTTGAATTTAGATAAGACTATAGTATTTTGGAATTAAAACGAAACAATTTGAATGAAATTTTCAATGAATAAAACCCTTGTAATTTCTAAATAACCAACAGTTAAATAAATGATGGATAATGTCAGTTATAATCCTTAATGGTACATCAGCCAAGAGAGTTGTAGTAGAATCCACTGAATTGTTCTATAACTGTTGGATAGAAAAAATGAAGATGGAAACTAAGCATACCATAGGTGTAGGGTATATATGGTCATTCAAATGCCATGCTCTCTGTTTTTTCCCCCTCTCATTCTGTTATACGTCTGTGTGTGTCTAGTAAATGGCAAATAGCCTGTATCTGGATGCATTTTAGGCTTTACAGATCATTATTACTACTTCATTCTAGAATTCTACTGATTTCTTTCAGTACAATCTATGCAATGTCGTATGTTGTAGATATCATGTTTGTAACATGTACGAATGAAGGAATACAGAGTTACATTGAAATCTATAATCTGTAATAATAAAAACAAAACAGTAGCCTATCCAAATTAAATGTCATGCTAAAAATCTATAATACAATATATAGAATGGACCTATTAAAAGAATATAGACTTGATGTTGGAGCTAGAACATGGTCTGAACTGCTCGATTTGTCTCCAAGACTGTTCTAGCAGTTGGAATTTCTAGCTAGCTAGATTTATTCGTTTCTGCCCTTTTTTGAACACCTTGATTATATTATGTAAAGAAGAACTGTTTCAAAAAGTCTATAATATGGAACGTGAATCAAATTCCGACTAATGTAAATAATGTGACAATATAGCTAATGAGTCTTATTTATTAAAAATTTATTTATTTTTCTGAAAATTTAAATTAATAACACTACTTTCAAGTAGCGTCATAAAAATGAGATATATTTTCGGAAGAGATTGAAAAGTGTTTGATTTTCCACACGCAAGTCTCATGTTCAACTGTATAGCCAAAATATATACTTTTTATTGTGAAACAATAGCTGTGCAAATATGCGATCGCCTGCTCGATTTCTCTCATAGCTTGGAAGATAAATAGAGCTGAAAATGCCAATTTTAATCTCTATTATCTTTTAAATGATAAGTCGGCTATCAAGAAGGAATTCAAGAAAAGGCAGAGACGAATAAATATTTCAGACCAATCTAGCTACTAACTCCAACATATACATTCCATAATCCTTTTGATACCATGTAAAAGGGGATATTTTATGAATTTCATTCGATCTGATTGCAAAACACCTTAGATAATGAAGATTTAAGGTAAAAATGGTATTGAAATTTATACCATTTTCAAGAGACTCTGCTGAGACTCGAGCTGCAGATTGAGTTCTAGTTCTGAATTAACTATTCTGGCTACTCATCTCTGAACATTGATAAGTTTGATAATTTCGATCAAAGAGGATCATGAATTTGGGAATTTTACTCCTGTCTGAAATAGCTAAAATTTCAATGGTCTTCTTATGTCTGGGTAGCAAAGATTTTCCATTATTATGAACTTTGATAGTTTGTGATGTAATATCAAAAAAAGAATCACGAAAAATGTTTTCAAACCATTGGAAAAAGTTGGTTTGAGCATAGAGGTCAAATATGAAAAAAAGGTTTTTTTAAGCGCTTAAAATGTATTTTTTAAAAGTATTTTGATAGATAAATTATGAAAAGGCTTAAGAATCAAATTGATCGGAATACGATAATATTATTTTAAGACTGGATAAAAATAATTAATAATCTAAAAGACTTTATAGCTTTAAACACTCTGAGATCCTAAAAAAAATTAGTTGAGTATCACAATCTTGGCTTTTACCAGCTAAAATATGCTTTTTGATGCCCTTCTTATCAGTATGATGCATGCTATATCAGTACAAATTTATCAAAAATCCGTGTCCAATTTATAATTTTTTTTTATTTTGATGAATATGTCGGAAATAAAGATCTTATTAGTGAAAGACTGACATCTTTTTTTCTTTTACAGTGGAACTAAAAGTCCGATATTCCCATAAAAGATTTGTAGTTTTATAAGAACAAGCTTGCCACGTGATGACTGATAGAGACCCAATTTCATACATACCCGAGGAGATTAATTAATTTTCTATGTATGACTGACAAATGTATGCAGCTTATAAGAGATGATATTTTATAGAAATAGATTAATCACTTTTTACAACTCTCCAAATTCTACATACAAAAAACTATTTTCATCCCCTTATTTTTCAACATTCTCCGTAACTCGAGTATCAAGACAATAGATAACTTCTTTTCAAACTATGCATTCTACCCCATCTCGACTACGGAGCATCTTTATTATGTAACCTATCGGGAAACGATTGAAAAAAACTGAGGCTCTTGAATTTCAGTTCCTCCTTCGCCCTGAACGCGGATATAATCTTTATTCAAACAAAGAAATCTAATTCATCACAAGTATCTTGTTCAAAAGTTTAATCCAGTCTAATTAGTTTGAGCTGTGAAAATTCTTCAACTTTGAAAAAAGGTCAGGAGAGCAAAATAATTAATTTACTCGTGAATAGAAACTAAATTATTAGAAACAGTATTCCAATGGCGAGACATGAAAGGATGTACATCTATGAGATGTAGAAATTGAGAGACATTCGATACATGTCCAATAGGCTAAACTATTAGCACACAAAAACCCCTTGGATGGATAGAGAAATGAATGGGAGACCTGATTGGTTGAATGGAAACCCCACAATTGTGAACGCCTACTCTCTCATGTTTTCTATGATCATGAAGCATATATAGTTCAATATACAAGTTTGGGTGTCTGGATTGGAAAACTTCTTTCTACCATTGGTTCACCTAGGAAAATCCCTTAGCAGCACTACATAAAATACACACAAACGTTACACGATATGTATTGTATGTCCATCTAATAATAAATGAATATAGAATCTGGATAACACCATGTTAGTCTTGTTAGTGTGCATAAATAGGAGTGAGGGTATACGAATAGATAGAGGGATAGTTAATGTAAACAAGATCAATGATCTGGATCATTTGTATAGATGGAAGCCTGTTAAAATTTAAGACAAACTATAACATTCTGGGGTGGGGTAATAGGCTTTTTGCATGGTTGTAATGCAAACACACTGTGTGAAGAGAAGGAAATTTTACTGTAATTTTCAATGGAAATATTATTTTTTTCTTTCCTTGAATGAAAGATATTTTATATTCAGTTTTAAAATCATTCTGAAGGGAACTTATTTGAACTGAAATCCCAAGGATAACTTTTGACAAGAATAAAAACATTAGAAGAAATTTTCTTCAGGCCAAACCTTTTCTAAGAAAGCAAGAACAAATTTAAAAGAGCCATGGAAAACGCTCATACAAAGAAGCCATCCGAAGTGTTGGCCTACTTCAATGTCGATGAGGAAACCGGTCTTAGTGATGAACAAGCTCAGACCAATCTCAAACGATATGGACCAAATGGTTAGAGTCACAATTTGATATATACCCCTTTAAGTAAACTGATGAGGTATATTTCTTTTCCCTTTAGAACTTCCCTCAGAAGAAGCCAAGACGATTTGGGAACTTATTATAGAACAATTTGACGATCTTTTAGTTAAGATTCTCCTCCTAGCTGCAATTATTTCTTTCGTGAGTGTGAACTATCATTAATAATTTCATTAAAATGTTTATACATTTTTCCCAATACGATAGGTATTAGCACTTTTTGAAGAACATGAAGATTCCATTACCGCTTTCGTAGAACCCATGGTTATTTTATTAATCCTAATTGCAAATGCAGTAGTTGGTGTCTGGCAAGTAAGAAAAACTTTGGATATATAAATGAATATACTCAAATTAATTAATTACCTTTTCATCAAATTAACAAGGAAAGGAATGCCGAGTCCGCTATTGAAGCCCTCAAGGAATATGAGCCAGAAATTGCAAAAGTTTACCGAAAAAGTCACAAGGGTATTCAACGAATTAGAGCCTCTAATTTGGTACCCGGAGATATTGTCGAAGTATCTGGTAAGTCTTGATTACCTTATAGCTTAAGAAAACTCAAAGGGCATCTAATATATAAAGATATAATTGTCATTTACTCTTAATTCTAGTTAAAATATTTATCTTTATTTTTTTTCCTCCCCCAAAATATCATAACCTTTATGGGAAGAAAAGTACAAAAATTTATTTTCAAAGATGAAAAAGAAGATTAGAAATTTTTATATCGTTCAAGTAAACCAGATACAGAGAGGGGGAAATCAATAAGGAATACAAATGATTTGTATTTATTTTCACAATTACAGTTGGTGACAAAGTTCCTGCTGATATAAGATTATCCAAGATTTACAGTACCACCTTGAGAATTGATCAGTCAATTCTTACTGGTGAATCTGTGTCTGTAATCAAGTTTACTGAAGAAGTTCCCGATCCAAGGGCTGTCAATCAAGATAAGAAGAACATCCTCTTCTCTGGCACAAATATCGCATCAGGAAAAGCAAGAGGTATTGTCATCGGAACTGGACTTTGTACTGAAATTGGTAAAATTAGAAACCAAATGATGGAAACTGAAGTTGAAAAGACACCTCTTCAACAGAAACTTGATGAATTTGGACAGCAATTGTCAAAGGTTATCTCAATTATTTGCATTGCAGTTTGGGCTATTAACATCGGCCATTTCAATGATCCAGCTCATGGCGGTTCATGGTTGAAGGGAGCTATTTACTATTTCAAAATTGCCGTTGCTCTTGCCGTCGCTGCCATTCCAGAAGGTCTTCCAGCTGTTATCACAACTTGTTTGGCTTTGGGCACCAGAAAGATGGCTGCTAAGAACGCAATCGTTAGATCTTTGCCATCAGTCGAAACTTTGGGTTGTACTAGCGTTATTTGCTCAGATAAAACTGGAACTTTGACCACAAATCAAATGTCTGTCAGCAAAATGTTCATCTTCTCAAAGGCCTCAGATAAGGAAGTCGATACACATCAATTCGAGGTAACCGGATCAAAATACGCCCCTGTTGGAGAAGTGTAAGTTAAATTTGTAAATATTCCAGTACATTTTTGTGTTATATTCTTGAATTGTTTCAGATTTTGCGCTGGTCAAAAGGTCAGAACCAAAGATTTTGAGGGACTTATGGAAATCGCCCACATTTGTTCAATGTGCAATGACTCTGCCATAGATTATAACGAATCAAAGAACGTCTATGAAAAGGTTGGAGAAGCCACTGAAACTGCCCTCTCATGTCTTGTTGAAAAGATGAACATTTACGATACCTCCAAGGCTGGTCTTTCCAAGAAGGAGCTTGGTATGGTTTGCAATCATGCCATCCAAGGAATGTACAGCAAAGAATTCACCCTTGAATTCTCACGTGATAGAAAATCCATGTCTGTTTATGTTATCCCAAAGCCAGGACAATCTCATCCTTTCCCATCAACTGGTGTCAGTGAGAACGGACCAAAGATGTATGTTAAAGGTGCCCCTGAAGGTGTTTTGGACAGATGCACTTTTGTACGTGTTGGCGGTAAAAAAGTCCCAATGACACCAAATCTAAGAGCTGAGATTAACAAGCACGTTCTTAGCTATGGTACTGGTCGTGATACTCTTAGATGTCTTGCTTTGGCCACTATGGACTGTCCTTTGGACAAAGATAAAATGGACCTTGAAGATTCAACAAAATTCATCAAATACGAGGTAAATTATTTCTAGATTTTCTAAGAAAAAGTCAAATCTTTAAATGGAGTCTAATTAAGATAAATTTTCGTCCAAATTTAGAACAATTTGACATTTGTCGGTGTTGTTGGTATGCTTGACCCGCCAAGAACTGAAGTTTTCGACTCAATCCAGAAATGCCGAAAGGCCGGTATCCGTGTTATTGTCATTACTGGTGATAACAAATCTACAGCCGAGGCTATTTGCAGAAGAATCGGTGTCTTTGGAGAAGATGAACCAACTACCGGAAGATCTTTCACTGGTCGTGAATTCGATGATTTGCCAATTGAGGAACAACGCGAAGCATGCAGAAGAGCAAGACTTTTCGCTAGAGTCGAGCCATCTCACAAATCCAAGATTGTAGACTTCCTTCAACATGACGGTGAAGTTTCTGCCATGGTAAATTTATTATTATTGGTTTAACTACTTGAAAGTAATTTGGTTAATTATTTTTTCTATTAGACAGGTGATGGTGTTAATGATGCTCCTGCTCTGAAGAAAGCTGATATTGGTATTGCTATGGGTTCTGGTACCGCTGTAGCCAAGTCTGCCGCTGAAATGGTTCTCTCAGATGATAACTTCTCTACAATTGTGGCTGCTGTTGAAGAAGGTCGTGCCATCTACAGCAACATGAAACAATTTATTCGTTATCTTATCTCTTCCAACATTGGTGAAGGTAAATGATCTTTTCCGAGAGGGTTTAACAACTGTTTTTGAAAATCATGCTTTATTTAGTCGTCTGCATCTTCTTGACCGCTGCACTTGGATTGCCAGAAGCCTTGATTCCAGTACAACTCTTGTGGGTTAATTTGGTCACTGATGGCTTCCCAGCCACAGCTCTCGGTTTCAATCCACCCGATTTGGATATCATGAACAGGCCACCTAGAAGCACAAAGGATCCTCTTATTTCTGGTTGGTTATTCTTCAGATATATGGCCATTGGTGGATATGTTGGAGCTGCAACTGTCGGTGCTGCTGCTTGGTGGTTCATGATCTATCCAAAGGGACCACAATTGAATTATTACCAATTGGTATGTAATCTCAATTTAAATAAACAATTCCCACTAGGATTTGACCTTACTTAGGAGAGAGTCTGTTTTTTCAAGTGAAAATCCATTCAAATAATCTGTATATTCTGTAAAATTACTGACTAAATCTCCAAGTTCAATGACTACTATCTTTTCACTGTTATAATTTATTTAAAGAAAATTAATGTGGTTCTTCAGCAAAGTTATTTTCTAGCAAACATATACGAATGCACAGTATGCATATAGAATGAAATGATTCATACCTGTACGTTTTGTAATTTCAAATTCAACCGTCTAAATCTATAATGTACATTTTCAAGTTTATCTTGATGCATCTGGAGATGTATTTATATTTTTCAAAGTACTGTATTTACATTGTACACATTTAGAAAATCCCTTTAGGCTTTAGATAGATAAATCGATGATAGATATTTTTTGAATGTAAATGTGATCATGTAAACCCCTCATATTCAGACACATCACATGCAATGTCTTGCTGAACACGAAAACTTCCATGGAATTGATTGTGGTATCTTTACTAACCCAAAGCCGATGACAATGGCCCTTTCAGTTTTGGTCCTCGTTGAGATGCTCAATGCCATGAACAGGTGAAGAGTCAATTGAGAAAATAATTTTGGCATGAACTCTTTTCTCTCCAAAAAATTTGACATTTCTAAAATGATAGAAGGGGGTGGGAGGGTTTGTGTGTGGTTGAGGATATCTTGGTCTAGGTAATCAAGAGATGAATATTATTTATGCATCATTTTAACTTTTAGACACATCAAGCTCAATGTTTAGCACAAGAGTCTAGATTCACTGGCGTCGACTGTGCAGTGTTTAGCCATCCAAAACCAATGACAATGGCATTATCTGTCCTTGTCCTAATTGAAATGTTGAATGCCATGAACAGGTTAGTTGGTTGAAGAAACGAAAAAGACAAGTTTACCAGGTCCTAGATTACATCACGAGATTCCCTATCACAAATGTAATTTACTCGTCAGTGGTGAATTACAGTTTTGATAAAATCAGACTGATGTAAATCGACTGACTAATCGATTAGAAACATGATATATATTAGCCAACCTTAGATAACCTTGAAATAAATACACATGTTGGTATTTATATTCATTCAAAGTTGGCTAAATATCTCTGAGTAGAAGAAAAAGAAGAAGAAACATTGATCACCAGAAGAAAATGCTTTAGAATAAAAATTACCTTGTTATCGAGAAAGAGAGAGAAAGACACTCTTCTCAATAAACATGGTAAACATATTTTAAAGTTGAACAAATACGGTTTCAAGAGACCAGTGCATTCTCAAAATTTAGAGTTTGAGCCGTTTGTGTAGAGTGAAAAAATTAACCTATTTTTGACATGGAATGATGTTTGACATGTGAGAAAAATAAGCATTTGTATTTTACAAATCAGTTGCTAGAGCCATGTATCTAAAATTCTCTCTAAATTTATTACCAAGCTTTTCGAAAGTAACGAAAAAAGTTTATTTTCACCACTGTCCTATGCAAATACATCTCCTATAAGTTGAGAAATACACTTAAACATTGTGTAGAATAGGAATGCCTACCAGTACAAGAATGATCCGGAAAAGTCTCAATATTTCAACGCCAGCTGTTATGAAACATAAATCATTTCATTGATTTCAACCTGTCACCTTTCAGAAAGATAGAGATTGAGTGAATATATCACAGATTGTCATGTGTGTTTTCGACTACATCAACCAAGAGAAAATCAAACTTGTCTGTATTTATGCAAATTTCAACTTGAAAACTGGTATTTCTTTCTCTTTTACATAAATTTCTTGTACGTCAGATGAAATGATAGTTTTATTTCATTCATTCGATTAAAAATATTTTATTATAATAAAACTTCTTGACGTTGTACACATGAGAGAGATTGATTTTTGTGATTTTACTTCAACAATGAAAAACCTCTACGTTTTCAAGTCAGGGTGTATTTGGTTTCAGGTTTTTCTAATTTATTTTTAATCTCTTGAGATTTCTTGAGACAAACTTGACAAAATATTCATGTTTGTTTTCACTGTCCTACATATGCATATTTATTTATAGGGAAGAGAAGAAATTTTGGCTCTATGCACTGGTTTCAGATCAAATGTTTGTTATCTCTTTATCTATCTCTCAGATTCTTCACCTCTCTGACATCATCAGATTTGAGGTGAGGAAATGTTTTTACATCAATCTAGTCTTGTGGTAACCTTGAAATGTTTCTTGAGCCAACCCCTGAGATATGTTTATTGAGAATTAAATTAAGTAAAGGCTAGAGTTCGATTCTCCTGGGAATTAAGATCATTGTTTCTTCAAACTTTTTGCATGTCAACGGACAAGAGCATGAGAACACGCTGGCGGAGGAAATAATAATCAAATTCTTCTCTTTTAGTCTTTCTGAGAATCAATCACTTGCCAGAATGCCACCATGGACCAATATGTGGTTGGTGGCCGCCATGATTCTTTCAATGACACTTCACTTTGTCATTCTTGAGTTTGACTTTTTGGCTGTAAGTTGGACACTCTCCATGATTCGGTTCAAGAAGAACTTCAACTATATCTATTTAGGCTGTATTCCAAATTACACCCCTGGGCGTTGATGAGTGGATAGCTGTCATAAAGATATCCTTCCCAGTTTTGGTTATTGATGAAACGCTAAAATTGGTCGCCAGAAAATTCACAGACGGTAAGTATCTTTATGCTTTTATTCTAATGTTCTTCTCGTGTATCCCCTCTCTCTCTTTCGACAATGAAACGAACTGGAATTATTGTTGAAAGCAAAGAAGGAATGAATTAACAATCATTAATCATTGATTATGAGGATGTTGACTAGATGGAATATGCGCTTAATCCATTCTCGGTGGGTATGATGACACTCAAGGGGAAATTTCAATAAATTTCTTCAAAGAAGAAATTCATACATTACAGACTTGGCATATTTTATTTTTGTGAGGGTGGTTTGGCATTTTCTTGGTACATACATTTATTCATAATATTTTACTCGTCAGTTAGTCAGTCAATAAAGTTTAATTTTTCCTTCCCTATTATCATCAAGACAAACTACACACAAACAAATCTCCCGTGCATTACATGCCCAATACATCGATACGTAATACTGCATTATATATTATAGATAAAAGAAGAATAATAAGTAATATAGGGCTTCACTTAGTCTTTTTCTCTCTCTAATCTGTTCATTTTCTGGCAAAGCGCTTAGCAAAATGAATGATATTTGAAATGGAATATCTTCATAAGGATTCGAATCGCTTAAACTTGAATTTCAACAAAGGCATACAAACACATGCCAGTGTGTACTACCAAGTTTGTTTGATGGCGAACTACTCTCCTCTTTCTGACTGCACAGATAAATTTTTGTAATATATGAATTAGTATCATTATTATTTAAAATGAGAAGAAGAGAGAAAAAATTAAAATCCTTATTCATTCCTGGATATATACATGCTCTGTAAAATGGAGAAGAGAAGAATGATTTTATAACGAGTGCCATGGCTGCGTGTATACAATATGGTATATACACAGTAGAAAAGAAAGCACGAAGAAAACTTTTAATATTTTTTCAAAAATTATATTTAATCCACCCACGCACGAAAAAAATCAGAAATATCAGCATTTTCTGCTACATCCACAGAATTACTTTGTCTTGTTCGGAAGGAATAGCATCCATATTACTTGAATTTGAGAGATAGCGATAGAGAGAGAAGAAATGTATATTTTTTCTACTGCCGAATAGAAATAAAGTTTCAAGTGATTATTATTATTATAATGATTATAAAATCAAAAGAGCCCTGATTACATTAAATTATAGTTCGGCTGGGTTGCTTAGCATCTCATTCTATATATATTTTTTTCTATGGATATAGTACAAAATGTTAATTCGAATCTCAAGAAAATTTGGTCAACCCTGATTGGTCATCATCTCGAGAAAGGGTGGGCAATTTGAACTATGATAGAATGAAAGGCAGTTCTTTTTTTTCAAATAAGAATACAGAAGTAGTATATTTTTCATTTTTTAACAATAATAATAAAATACGTACAAGTAAAATATTGCAATAATGATAGTAGCAAAATTCTATATAAAAATTAATTAAATCGAATTTCGAATTTGATCAGGTTGAACGACATAGAACTGAGATCTTTTGACAAATACACATTTCATTAACATAATTCGATGTACAGGTGCATTTGAAGAAGCCTTGGGTGGAGGTATCTATTTCACCAAGGTCGAATTTCATCTTTTTCGAGTCATCGGGCAGACTATCGGAGGAACTGTTGATGGAATTATCATTGGCATCTTTACAAATATTGGCAAATATTGTCTCACGGGTCTTTTGGATATTTTTTATGTGCTCTTCGATAGCCTTTCGGTGTTGGAGTTGATGTTGCTGACTTTGTTGGGAGTTGTCGAGGCTCTTGGCCAACTTTTTTCGATCCTCATCCTTTTCAAGGTTGGCAATGATCTGATCTCGATTCTTTTTTATCCGAAGGATCCTCTCCTCAATGAGCTCTTCGTTCTTTTTAAAGTCCTCCTCCATTTCCTGTTTCTCTTGATCTGTTTCAGGTTGATCTGGATCTGACTTTGTACTCCCATTGCTATTGCTATTACTATTATTGTTGTTGTTATTGAAAGGTTTATTTGAGTCACCGGTGTTACTCGAATTAAAGTTATTATGCCCAGAATGACCAAACATTGCCTCAAATGGTGACATTTTTATGGCTGCATGATACGAAGTGTTCTTGTGATATTGAACAATCTGAATGCCTCGAGACCAATTCGAGGAGTCATTTTCATTCATCCAAACCATAAGCTTATCCTTGACGACCTGTTTGGCTCGATGAACTGAAGCCTGATTCTCCTTTGAATCACTGTGGGTAATTTTTCCTGGAAGCCAGGAACTGTTTAATCGCTCAATGAGGACCTCGTGAAAATCTTTATCTGTATTGGATTGTAGAATCATTGGTGGACCAAAGACGGAAAAAATGTCAATCAACTTTTCCTCAACAGCGACCGGGGTTCGTTCAACCAGGGGATGAAGGATCATAAACTTGGTGACGTAATCTTGATATAATAAAATATGCTTAAAATCCCCATCGGGAAGGGTTGTTAAATCTATAAAATCAATTTGCGATCTTTCAAACATTTTTGATGGCAACTTGTTAATTGAGTTTGTGATATTCTTGGGAACATTTCGCTGTTTAGCAGCACATACTTCGCAGAGTGTAATAAAGGTCATAATCTGTTTAATACTAACATTGGCATACTTGTCATTCAAGGCATGACGCATTCGATCTCGGCCTGCATGATTGAGACTTTTGTGGATATAATCAATAATGTCATATAATTCCTCTTCGTGGACGTAAATTCGCGTGGTATATGACTTGTTCTTGGCATCAATCAGTTTCTTTTCTCCATTCACTTCAATTATATCATACTTGGCCAGGAGACGCCTTGAGTTGGGCTCACTTTTGAGAGATATCTTGGCCCTGTTGACACGGTCAATTAATTCCTTGTACTTTTCCAGGGATAATTGTCCAGAGTTATTTGTGGTCGGATCAGCTCTAATGATTCTTTCAAATTCCTCTCTCGATGAAGGCATGATAGATTTTTGTAATTCTTGAAAATAATCTTTCTATAACCATTCAAAATATGATGATGTTAAATGTTTGTTCGCTGGTTCGTTCTAGTTTTAAAGGAACATTATAAAATTATACTCGTTTTTCTTCAATCTTTTGGTGTGTATAAAAGTATAGTACACAAACAGCACACATAAACTGAATTGATAATGATGATAACGAATATACAGCAACGCACACAATGAATGAATATTTAATACTTTTGGACCCTTCTTTACATTTGATAATTTTTCAAAATGTGTACATATATTTTCAGTACAGTGTCTGTAATGATGATGATGATAATTATTATTATAAAAAGACTATGGAACGTATACGGCTTGATATATAAAATGTGTGTATGTATGTCTGTCCTACAATCTCCTCTTTTTTGTTACTTGAACAAATAAAAAATTTATTCATTCATACAGAGAGAGATAGAGATGTACACACACACACACAACCAAACACTATTAATATTATAAATAGGCAAAGAGAGAGAGAGAGAGAGAAATATTTGTCTATCCTATTTCGAGACACCCACGCACAAAAGAATCATTACATTCAAGATTTACTATGGAATGACTAGTTAATTTCAAATTTTACTGTATTCATCATGTTCGTTTGTTTGTTTGTGTGTATCTGAAATAGACCAAACCAATACTGATTGGACAATGGAAAATGACTAATGAAAAATAAAAAAAATTATTTTTGTTCAAGAGAAATCTCTGCACTCTCCACCATATCAAATCAAATTTTGTATCCTCTCTCTCATACACACAGAGTCTGTGTGTACATTCGTTCTTCTTATCGACTACACTTCTATGAATACTACACTACTATACTATTAATAGAGTGTGTATCATTCATGCTCCTCTATGAATTTTGACTGATTTCTTTTGTTTGTTCACTCACATTCCGATGGAGAGAGAGAGAGAGATGGAACTTTTAGTGTGTGTAATCTCTTCCATATTCTTCTTGTGCTTCTTCTGCTCCTTCCAAGTTGAATTCTAAACTAGAATTTCAACTAAAAAGAGATTAGAAATCATTCCGAAATTATACACCTCCTCACCCCCTTTTTATCTTGGTTGGATTTCTTTTCTGGGAAATATTTCTCCCATAGTTTAGCTATTTATCTTGTTAGTTTAACTTGCCAGAATAAATGGATCTATACGCCCGCGTTATCATCATCTTTTATCCTACTTACAAATCTTCATCATCAATAATCAGAGGACATTTTGATTGAATAATTTCCTCCCATGCCTCCTGCAGTAATGCTCAACATTTTAATTCAGTAACGTAACGAGAAAAACATGCAAGACTGTAAATCTACAGAGCAATGAAAAAAAGACATTGTTTTCTGATCACCCTAAAGAGAGATTGTATTGTGTTTTTTTGTGAAAAATAAAATAATAAAAAAATGTGATAGACACTGGTTTGGATAGGGTGTCCTTGACCTTTTCTTATAACTGCTACATTTGAAGAAAAAAACATGCAAAAACCTTGTCATTTAGATTTTCACGAAAAGAGACCTCTTTTAAAAAGAAAAGAGAGTAGGACTTTTTGATGAAGGGACAGTGTTCAAGTCAAGGTTTGAGAACTATCCCTTAAAAATTTATAGCTAGACTTAGTCGATGGTGATTAGGAACCAATCAGATACTTTCAAAGCAAAAGTGTACATTTGACTACCAGAATTTGGAACCATTCTAATGCTAATCTCATTGATCAAAAAAATGGGTGCACAATGTGCATAGATGAACTAATGAATTTCTTTCAAATGACACTTTAATTCGGTCAAATCTTGAATAATTTTATGACAAATTATAAAATGACAATGTATTTTTACGAAAACAATACAATTTAGAATAGATGCCTTGAAGAGAATTCGAGTGTTTGTGACAAGAATCAGAAAAACACTACATATTTTTTATGGGAGAATTTTTCGTCTATCGATAGACTTTATGTTTAAGGTGAATACGATCATGTATCGAAGGAATAGTTGACTTGTTACATTAATTTTAATTTCCTCTTTAGGCCGGAGTCAATAGAATAGCAGCAAGGCATAATAAATGGGAAATTGATTTTTTTCTCGTTGTAGGAAGACTTTAAACTTTGAAAATTTCAAGAATTCTTGGTGATAATTTCTAGGGCATTGATTGTAATAGAAGAAAAAACCTTAAGATATGCTCCTATTCATAGTAAAGGATGAATTTCATAGATTGACTAATCATATTTTATTTTATTTTCAGTCCAAACTGTCGTGACAGATCCATTCAAATAAAAAAAAATTCACTCCTTGTCAAATTATCCTTAAGGGAAAAGGACTTGCGTTAAAAATAATGTGTGATCTCCTCTCGTGTGTCCTCATTTATTTTTAACTTTGTCATATTTCTCTATTTCTCTGTCCTAGTCTTATTCTTCGTACCCTATCTATCTCAGACTCTCTCAGACTCCAAAGAAACACACACGTTAAGAACAACAAGAAAAAACTGTGAATAATAAAAATAATCATGTTATTTAAACTAAACTACTACTACTACTTATTATATTATTATTACTGTATCTCTTGAATGTAATTTATTAGATTGCAAAAGCAAAAGAAGAAGACCCTTCTTTTGAAATGAGCCAGTGCCCCACAACCCCTTTCTTTTTACAAGATGAAATTTCTCATTCTTTTGGTCAAATTTTTAAATTCTCTTTCCTCCTTTGGGGAAAGAGAGATGAGAAGAAAAAGAAATCTACCACACTTTGATTCTTTTGCCTCAAATCAAAGAAATTTCCTTGCCCCCTTTTTTCTTTCCAAGTGACCCGCGATCCCATTTTTTTCTGTCCAATCAATCTCAAGGGGAAGAGAAAATTGAAGAAATTCTCTCTTCAACTTTTTTAAGTGTTTGGATTTTTGAAAATTTATTGTAAAATTGTCCAAGAAATTGCTCAACAAACTTAGATAGTACAATTTTGCTATTTCTCATCACACTTGAATCTAGAACAAAAGTCTCAGCAGACTTTTATGCTTCATAGTCAGGTGGAATTATTTTTTCTCTTAAACTCGTTAGTCCTACAACAAAAACAACAACAAGAGACTTTTGCTCATTGTTGTAGGGTCAGAGAGGACTCTAGTCACCAACAAAAATGTTTATCTCAACCTTTATGTAGAAAGTCTCGCTAGGAATTATAAAAGACAAATAAAGTTTTACCTCAAATATATAAAAATATATATCTACATAACATTTGATGACAACAATATTGACCTCTTGCATCCAAAGAAAATCACACAGATCATCCTCAATATATAACAAGAGATTATTTGAATTGTAAATTATCATTATTGTCTAAAAGTTGGTTGTAGTTTGAAAAACAATTACACCTCAATTATTATTATTATTATGTACATTAAACTCTTTGTGTAAACGTTTGTCTCTCTCCAATGCCCATTATTCTATTATATCAAAAAAAAACATTTGAATAAACATGCTCATGTGAAAATAGACAAATCCATCAGTTGAGTCAAAGCCGAGTAATTACTCTTGATGGAGAAATGTGCCAGAGAAAAAAACCACACATCTACTACTACTAACAAGTCGAGCAATGCTACAGATTTTTAAAAAAATTATCAAAAACAAACAAACATTATAAATGAGAAAGAAAATCAAAGATAAACTTTAGACGAAAATCACACACAGCCTCTTTTCTTCATTTTAGAAAATAGATCCTTTTATATAATAATAATTAAATGAAAAAAAAAAGAATTTTATTCTCTTTTGGACAGAAAATAAGGGCAAATTATTGAAATTACAGGCATGTCATGTAAAGGTCATTGTAAATTAAATCTATGCTCAAGTGTAGACAGATTTTAAAGTAAATTTTTCTAGTGAATTCCCTTAAACTAAATCACAAAAACTAAAAATGGGTAGATTGATTACTTTCTTGACAGATGAGTTGAACGAGAAGTTTGGAACAGAAGAATAAATAAATTAGTCATTCTACTTTATTCAGTATCTCAATAATGTATTTCCCTAATGAGATTGTTGTTCATTTAGTTACAGGATCGTACACTTGACAAGGGACTAGTTTCAAATTCTTTTCTTTTCAATTCAATGATGCTCCCTAAGGCTTCATAATTACGATCAAATGAAATTCTATCTAAAACTCCAGATATTTCTTGATCCAAATGCTTAGAGTCACTTTTCAAATCAATCTCCTCATTCAGTTGACTCAGTTGAAACTCCATGTTGCTAAGAGCTTCCCTGAATAGAAAAATCAAGGATAAATTCTTTCCCCTATTCGAATGAATTTAATTTATTTATTTATAGTTGCTTCTTACTCAAAAGTAGTTTGGCGGTATAATTTTTTAATATAGTAGATACTCACCTGTTTAATTTTTGCTGATTTCGCAACTCATTTCTGCATGCATTCAACTGTTCAAGGCTTCTCCTCTGGGCTGTGTCTGCGAAATCTCTGACGAGACCTGTTCCAAGACGAAAATTTCTATTATCTAATCGCGTCATTGTGATCATTTCATTGTTTCTCAGGGAGTCGATAGTCTTGTCGAGTTTATCCAAGTCCAACTTCATTCTCTCAATTTCCTCTTGAATAGATTTACGTTGATCTTTAAGGGATTCCAGTGTCAACTCATACTCGTGATTTCTCATGGCAAGACTAGCTTTGACTTGTTTGATCTTGTAGAAAATTGAATTTTCCACTTCATTTAAAATGTGATGACTTCGATCTCTAAGGTGTTTACTCTTGTTGACCAAGCTCTGAGCATGGCAATAGTATTCTTGTACCTTAGTTAGCCATTCTTCTTTGGATAGGTAGCTATGTAGAATAATTCTGTAATAACATACTTGTTCAGTTGTCTATCGAAAAAAGGCTTATATGAAACGTTTTTGTCATCGACACTTTTGAGCTCAAGATTTTTCAGGTCAATATCAATGGAAGATTGATGATCTTGGATTGCATTCACAAGTTTATACTTGAAATCCGAGAGATCTTTATGGCTGGAATTAATTTCATTGACAAGATCTTGATAAATGACCTTTAATTCATTCAAGAATTTTTGCAAAGTCCTCAGATTTTTCTCTGCTTCATCATTCACATACTCAACTCCTTCCCTTCGATCTCGAAGGGTAATGCTACGATTTATTTTGCTAGATAGATCATGGGCTATGTTGATTAGTTGATAGATAATGGTTTTAGAGTTCTCTAGACTTTTAATTTCTCTATTAGAGTCTTGAAGAGACTTTTCTAAAAGTGCTTTGAGGTCTTGTACTTCTTCTAAATGATTAGCTATAGCTTCTTCATTCTTTTTCATGTCCCATTTCTGAGAAATATGGGCTGAAATAGTTTTTTCTTTAGCAGTTGACCTGTTTTCGAGAGATTTGTGAAAATCTCCTTTTGACCTATCCTCTACAGCTTTATTAAAGAGCCTCCAATCACTAATATCAATTTTTTCAGGTCTTTTAGTAATTGTTGCCATTTCAAGAAACCGCTTTTTACAACTAAGCGTGTAATTATAAGAACAAACCTCAATACACTTGTTTTCACATTATTTCTTAAATATTGTCAATAATTTAAAAAATATACAGATTCTGAATATACAATCTCTGAATTAATCAAGAATTGATTATCAAGTTAATTCTTCGGCTATTCTGCAATTCAGAATCTGAATCGAGTTAATTTGATTGAATTCTAAAATTTCCAATTGCAGTTAAATTTACATTTGAAGGAATACTCTTTTACATTTTGACCTTGGTAGACAAGACTTGGTTCTCTTAAGTTGAATTTATTGGTTTCATGTTTTACTATGACGATAGTCTCGATCTTGATTCTTTAGATCAAAGTCTGGTAGGCTGCTCTTGCATAGGCTCTTGTATAAATTGTCACAAAAGCAACCCTTACATTCTATGCAATGATTCTTGTGCTTGTGGTGAGGACTGCTCTAAAAAGTCCATTGCTAAACTTTTTCCTCATTCAGACAGAGTCTCTCCGCGTTCTAATGATAAAGGAGTTGGCTTATACTCTGATGAAATTTTGCTGAAAGACTCATTTATTTGCGTCTATGAAGGCTTATATTTAAATCACATAAATTATCATGCTCATGAAAATTCCCGCTCTATGAATTACCTCTTAAAGTTTATTGAAAAGGATGAAGATGATAAAATTATCATGACCACTGTAATTGATGGGTACCCTGATTTCTTTGAAGAGAAGCCGTATTCTGCCTGCATCAACCACTCCTGTGAGCCTAACCTTTACATAAAACCATATCGAATGGATTCTCAGTACCCATACATTTTGTTTTTTGCTAAGGAGACGATTCCTAATGATACTGAGTTGACATTCTCCTACTCTGACAATGACAGGTACATTCCTTCGAGCATTCCATGTCTCTGCAAAACAAAGACTTGTAAAAAGATTTTACCTAGAACCATACAAGATTAAAAATGAAAAAATCTATATTTTTCTATTATTACATAAAGAATAATAATAATAAGTTTTTGTAATATATACACATTGTACATAAATTTCTTATTTTATGCACCATATTATATTGTCTTTGTCGATATATTGAGTATAGAGCCGTTTTCTATTTTTTCAGCTTTGACACCTTCTTGTCATAATCAATGTAGGCGTTGATGAAATTTGTTGCTCTACTATCTGTAATACAGTATGGAGGTTTCTTCATAATCTTTTGAATACACTTCTCGGAAATCATCATAATACGGGAGTTTTCAATCTTGTATTCCTTCTGATACCTCTTCAAAAGATCCCAGGTTAACTTTCGAACACGTTCAATTTCCCTTTCAGACCATAGGCAGGTGGCATCTGTCTGATTGGAATTATTTGAATTTTGGGGGACCTGAGATGATTCCTCTTCCTTGATCGATGTTTTGGACATCATTTTTGATTGAGCGTTGACAATTCTAGATAGGAAACCTGCGCCATTCTGTTTATCAAGAGCTGATGACGACGAGTTCATTCTGTTGGCTTTACTCGATAAATAATTCGTTTCTTCCTCTTCTTCATCAGAGAGGATGGACTTGGTCGTTGGTTTTGTGGCTTTTGGCAAAGAAAATGACTTCCCGACAATGCCTAACTTGGCACCCCTACCCTGTTTGACTGGGGAAATACTTTGAGCAGAATAATTTGCACTACTGTTCAGAGAGGAATTCAACACTGCCTTCCTAAGGGCGGTAGATCTTGTTTTTTTCTTTTTACCTTTAGCCTTTTTCCTAGCTCTCTTTTGACGTTTCTTCTTTGGCTGGGAACTGGTAGCAGCTGAACTGGACAATTTTCTTTTCTTGGGCTTCCTCTTTGACACTTTTCTTTTCCTAGTCTTGACTTTAGAATCACTTTGGAATTGATGTTTTTGTTTGATTTTATTCAAGCTTAAATCAGAACCGGACATGCTAAAGTCTCTGTCATTGCTTCCTTCATCATCATCTTCTTCTTCTTCATACTCTTCGGATTCATCATTGTCTCCCTCTTCGTCGTCGATAATAAAGGAATCTTCAGACTCTGACCTTATCCGACTCCTGGTGCGCGGACCCTTAACTGGACTATCATCATTTTCAGCGTAATCTTCAGAATCATTATCACTTTCAGAGTATGCTTCCGATGAAAGGTTAGATACATTTCTAGTGTCGATAATACCCCTGTCTTCATCTTCGCTGTCATCTTGAATGATGGCATGACGCTTTTTTTGGGCAGAAATATTTTCATCTTCACTGTCGGAGTCATCATTTAAAACGTTGATATCAGCATGGGTATTGGCGGTAGAAGGTTCATTAACTCGTCTTGTATTACGAGTACGTCTCTGTGAAGTCTGACGTGAATTATTCCTAGTATTAATCCGAGATGCAAGGCTTTCAATAACTGAATTAAGACGTGTGGATCCTCTATAGTTACGAAGAGCTCGATTCTGAGCAGCAATTTGACCTGATTCATTCAGTTCTGTGAAATGATTTTCAGCTTCAGTTTCCTCCCCATCTGAAGTTTCAGATCCCTCTAAGCATTCTTCATCAATAAAATTCTCATGACTTTGATTTGTATTAGGGTTATTTTCGCAGTTGGGACAATACCAATCTCCCTCTGGAATTGTTGTCAAGGGATTCGGAAGACAGAATGTATGATATCCGAGATCGCAATTATCACAGAGTAACATTAGCTCCTCCTGAGTTTCTGAGTTGCAAATTTCACAGGTAACTCCAGCCATGATGTCTTCTTCTTCCAAAGCATTGGAAACTGCAGGTGGAATAATTGAACGAACAACAGGACCACCAAAGTTGTCAAAAATATTGATCATTGAGAATGGCCGACGGTCTAGGGGACAAACATGACGAACTTTGGACCATTCCTCTAGGCATGGATGACAGAACATGTGATTACAGCATTCGGGAGCAGCATAAGGCTTTTTAAGATTCTCACAACAAATAGGACATTCATGAACTTCATTAACAAGAGGGATAGATTTCACTGTGGGTCCTTGGGGCTCTTTCTTCAATAAAACACTCTTGAATGGAATAGAGCATTTTCTATTGGGACATATGAAAATTTCAGCCTGATTTATCCAATCTTGAAGACATTTTCGATGAAATATACATTGACAACCATCAGGATTGCAGTTTTTGCCTGAGATACGATCATTACAGAGAGTACACTTGAACTGAGTATTAATTATAAAGGTTTCCATTATTATTCATGATAGTCCTATTAAGTTAATTTGTATTTATATTTTAGTTAACGAATTACTGATTAGTATTGAATTTTGCTTTCAATTTCAAACTATCTGCTGATGTAAACAAAAGCTACACGCAAGATTGGTTTTAACGCAAACGAGAAATTAAATTTCCAAACAAACGTTTTTCAACTGCTATATAAATCTTTTGTGTATGTTCCGTTTAATTCAAAATGGAAAGCCTGGTCCAATTAGATTACAGAATACTGTTATCTTGTATTCTATTAATCATATCAGTTGTATATATTATACTATCTAGAGAAGAAGACGAGTAATATAAATTATCTAACAGTCTTTAAAGGATGGTTTACACCAAGGAGATAGATGAAAAAGGAACTCGAGTTGCTCAATTAAATCCTCAAAACAAAATTCACATTAGAGAGATCAATGATACAGTTGTTGATCAACTCTTGAAAAACGTTCAGGAATGTCCAGACGCTGATTTCCTTGGGTCCCATTCTTCTCCAAATGAACCGTACAGTTGGATATCTTATAAAGATGTACGTTAATTTTATTCACCTATCCATACGAATCTTGTGATTTAAATAATTCTTAAACCACCTTAGTTTGTTAAAGACGTCAAAGTTTTTGGCTCAGGACTCCAAGAAATATTTAAATCGCAGAAGGAAAGTAAACACGTTGGAATATATGGAATAAATTGCTATGAAGTTTGTATATTCTTGTTTTCAATGTTGAACATGATTAATTTTGTTTCCTATTATTTTAAAAGTGGATTTTGGCACAATTTAGCTTGGTTTTCTATTCTGTGGTCCCAGTCCCCCTCTACGACACTCTTGGATCTAGCTCAATTGAATTTGTGATAAATCTAAGTAATTCCAATTAATTATCTCAATTAGCCAACCTTGAAACCTGTTTATGCTACGATGAGAAGAAAATTCAGACCTTATTGAAGAATCAGGAAAAATATCCCCAATTGAAAAATTTCATAGTCATGAAAATTTCTGATAAAGATGCATGGGAAACTATGATAAAGGAGAATCCCAATTCCAAATTCTACATTTATGAACAAGTCCGCTCATTGGGTAGAGAAAATATTATCGATTTTAAAGTAAGTCCCATTTCCTTTCTCAACAATCCTCTACAGTTTTTTTTCTTGAGAATTACCTTCTTTTCTTTGGCTAGGCTTATTATTCTCTTGACCTGTTTAAAGGCAAAAGTCAAAAGTATCGGTTTCATTAACTATTACGTTAAAGGATTGCTTCAAACTTTAGCTTATTATGCAACAATGGAATAATTTTTTTATTGATTTTCTATCTCATACAAAATCACCACTGTTTTAATATTATTAATATTTATAGAAACCGAAAATTGATGATACCTATCTAATCAACTTTACAAGTGGTTCCACAGGTAAGATCATCCCTACTATGAATAGCATTGAAAAATTCTAAAAAATACACAAATATTTTTCATCTCTCTAGGCAATCCAAAGGGTGTCATTGTCACTCATGCAATGGTTATGAAGACCATCTCATCAGTATACCTTATGAAAGAGTTTAACGTGAGCATATCAACCTTACTCTTATTACTTTTGTGAAATAATGATTTTTAAATCAATCTCATTATAGTTAATTAGAAGCCTAAACGCCTAAGAATACATCAGAGTAGACTTTCTTTTTCATGGCTTATAGATTACAAGGTGTACTATTGAATCGTGTAATTCGATTCGTAATTTTATAAACATCAGTCTAGATGATAAAAAGTTAAGGTGATTAATCCCACAGCTTATTTTAACATCCATAGATGCTTGAGATTTTCATCATGCTGACTGAAAGTTATGCTAGCCTTTGTTCTCAAGGGAGTATGTCCTCCAATCAGCATATAATCTCACATGCATCATTTATACGTTTAATTTTAATTTATTTTAATTTGATATTTTCATGCCTTTTCACATCTAAACCTATCTAGACATTTCCAGTAAGCTACATGTTCCATCTTACTCAACTCCTTGTTGTATTTTTGATTTAAGAAAGAAATCAGATTCTTTGCTCAACTCCGTTTTTTTACTTCACTAATGCTCTATTGATTGCATAATAATAGTAATCTGATAATAAAACTGCATCAAGTTCAAACGACTGCACCCCAATGGTGATATCCATTTTCTCATACTCACATGTGCTCTCCTATGTTACGAGTAGTTTACTTGGGATCCCTTTTGACTATTGCATGAGTCTCAATTAAATGTCTTTCTATAATTAATAAAAAATATTTGGATATTAATTCAGTCTTGAGTCCTGACCCCACCTCTCTCTCTCTCTCAAATTGTCTTGCGTCTTGACATGAATATTTCGATGAGGAATAATAATGTTTTTCTTATCAAAATTAAGCAATGTAATGAAAAGGATCCAAGATTTATTGTAAGTAGTTACACAACATTTAATCATGATGAAGAAAGAGGCTTATCCGTCCTTCTTTGTCAGGAAAATTCATTAAAATCAAGTTAAATCATACAAAAAAATCTGTTTTGAATGATATCAGAAAAACAGGGATTAAAACTAAAAATTGATTTCATATGCTTCATATTATGTATTATGTACACATTTCTCTTAATCCTACATACATTTAGTTGTAACAAAATGTTCATTGTTTAATTTGTTTGTTGCATTCTCTCTTCATGTTCAACTCATATCAACTGGTCCTGTATGTGTATTGTCTCAAGGTTATTAGTTTGTCTCATTATCCCAGCACAAATTATCTCCCTCTTGGTTCAATCATTTCAAAGCTAACTCTCTCAAACACCCACACACAAACAAGCAAAAAACGCTATGAATAAAAAGTATTTTACAAACTCAAACTCCTTCATCTGTATGGATGTAGTGAAATCAAGTTCGTAATTCATTCAAGAATTAATCCACTTTTTTACTATATTTATTCAGATTTAGTAAAAAAGGCTTGAATTGAGATGCTTAAAAATCTTATCAAATCAACCTTGATTAATTGTAATTAATTAAAAGGTCGTCATTCTTAGAAACTTCAGCATTTTCGTTTTTTATGTCAATCATATGATAATTATCAAACATTTTTTTCACAGTTTATTGTAATAATGTTATTGAAAAAACTTGAAACTCTACACACATTTTTAATATCATTGTGACTTATTTATAAAGCCTGTTAAAATTAATTAATTTCAAGAATATTCTATAATATTTTTATTATTATTACACACTAAAAGTTATTATTAAAACAATCATATTTATTCAATGTAGAGTATATGATTATTATAATTATTAATTATGGTATCGACAACTTTCATACATGAAATTGGACTAAATATTTGAGCTCACTTTGAATTCTTGCCGGAGCTTTCACTTTCTCTCTGTCCTTTAACCTTGATAATCTCATTATCCAGACCCTAGAGAGCTTGTTATTTTATTGAAATTTTGTTTATCGCATGTTTTTTATTGCTATAGAATGCCAGCTTCTCATAGTTGAGTTTAGACCAAACCTGTCTACCTTTTTCAACACCATTATAATCTTTGTGTCATCTTTAAAATGATGCACAAAAACACCATATATTTTAGTTATTTTCTCTCTTATATTACATTTATACAGAGTAAATTTGTGTTAATCGTGAATTTTCATTTAATCTACATTCTTAACATTGATTTCCCATTTTCACCCTCTACAGTATATGAGGAAGGGAGATGTCTACTTTTCATTCCTACCATTGGCCCATATTCTGGAACAAATGATGTTTGTGAGTTGCCCTTCTACATTTGTTGTTAATCCTCTTTGATTTTTTCCACAATCTCTGGTTTCTCCTCAATAAAGATATCGCTATATTCACTACTACATATTTATTATTTATTTAGTGATAGCTAGAACTGTCAAAATATGCCATTTGGCTCATTTAAATATTCATGAATGAATTTCGATGACGGTTTCAACATTTTTTCCTAAAACAAATTCTTTTCTTGATCTCATTTTGAAGATAATCGAATACTAGGCATTTTCCCCCTATAAAACCTTAACATGTTTTCGAGTTTATTCTGATTTACAAAATCTCGATTGAAAATCAAAAATTTTGAACAATGAATTTTACTACTATGATGAATGAGAAATTTGCTACCATTAGTGAGATAATTAATTACTCTTTTTCTTTAAACTTGTTAGGTACTTTTAAGATTAAAAAGCATCAATATTTCTGAGTATTTTGACTAAAAATTGATAACTAGGCCATCAGAGAACTTTCCGAATGGTTAAATCATTTTATGAAGATTCATTCGACTAAGCGTTCCGTCTCGTATAAAGATATCCGAGATTCTTTAGATTTATTTCTCTCCTGGATAATGCGAGACCAAACCTCGATAAAGAGATTAAATATATTTTTGATGTCCTAGGTCGTTTCCTCAATGGTACTCACTTTACACCGTCTGATAATCACCATTTCAAGACTCTAGAACCTTTACTAAATGTTAAAAATTTCTAATCACAGTCTACTCAATGATAATTTTTAGGTGTTAAAAAATAGAGATTTATCAATGAAAATATTTTACAGAAGCATCATTTTCGAAAGGTTTTTTACGCTTTTGATACTTAAAGGACTACTGTATCCTAATTGAGGTGTTTGAATAGGGCAAAAAATTGAGTTAATCTTGAGGATTTTCGAAATAAATTGGTAAATATTTAACTTTTTCTTTAAATAGCTCAGAAACTAGAAGAGTCAAGGGAAACTCCTTCTACTCTTTTGTTAAGAATTTATTCCTGAACAGGATGATGTCATTTCTGTCTTTCTATCTCATTCATGTTTTTCTCTATAAAAAGGGAAAGCCCTGGAATTCAGGTTTTCAGTTTTTACTGAATAACTCGAAAACTCTATTGTAGATTTTTTAAGAAGCATATATCTGAAATCAGCGAAAAATTCTCTACAAAAGTGTTAGTAATTGAATTTAATCACTTTTTAAACTCTAAATTTGAAGATTTCTTTGCTAATTGGGATTAGAAAACTCTTCATTATTTTTTGTTTCATAGAATTTAGCTTAATTTCACTCAAAGTTTTAAGCTGATCTGAGGATGTCTATTCAAAGTTCTAATTCTAATTAAAATGTTACACCTGAACCTTTATTTTGGATTCGACGGAAATTTTCAATTATTACGCCACTTGCATTCAGAATTAAATTAATCTCGAGTCATTTTCCCTGTACTAGTTTTCTTATCGTCTCGACAACTTTAAAGAAAGGTTTAGTCCCTGGAAGAGATATTCAATGCAATAGATGGGTATTTCGAAATTCACCGAAAAGGGAAATTGCCATAAACCTTTTTGTACTATAAATGAATAGAATGTTTCTTTCTCGATTGATGCAAACAAAGAAGAAAATCAATCGAATGTTTTTAAAAGTTCTTTGTATGACTCCATTGATGGATTGTATTTCGTATCGGAGGGTGATTATTATGCTTTATTCATTCATCACAGTCATAAATTTATAGTTTTTCAATCTTTCGATTCAACATCACCCTCCTAGCTCTCTTCATTCAACAATATAACTACATCTGTATTAAAAAGACGACCGATTGTTACCAAGATGACACTGCATCTCTTAAATTATACACACCTTCTGACAAGTTTCTCGATGAATTTCTTTTTGAAATTCACTTATAACTCTTACTCATAGAAATGTTATTATTATTATTATCTACTATGGAAGAATTATTGTACACTTTTTCTTGTCACTCTCTATCCACAGTACAACATACTTGTCTCGTGAGTAGGGTACACGAAAAGGCTAGTTTGTATATTTAAGCTTGAGATTTTATCATTCGATTTAAAGTTTTACATCATCAAGTCTTTCTACATTGAAGATAACTCTGACAATTTTCTGCTACTTACCTTCTTCTCTATTAAAGATCCAAGTTTGAGAAGTCACTACAAAGATACTCTAGTTGAAGACGAAACTTCGCTTGGATATTTAAAATGCTATTGCTTTTATTGATCTTAAATGAGTTTCTCAAATTAGATAACTATGATTACTAGGGATACTATTTAAGGATTAGCAATTTCGTTCCTAGCTTTAATTTTGTAAAACTTCATTAAGGCAGTTCTAAGGATGTTTAAGACTTGCAGGTTCTCAGGAAGTCCTAGGGAGGCTGATTTAACTTAAATTCATATGAATATAGTAATAACTTGGGACCACACTCTGCTAGTAGGTTAAATGTCTGTGATTTGCAATATTGTTAATTTTATAATTGTTAACTTCCAGGCCATATCCATCTATTCGAAGGCAAGCATTGGGTTCTATTCGGGACACATTCCCAGTCTCCTTGATGACATAAAGACATTATCGCCAACCCTGGTTGTCTTCGTACCGAGGGTATTGAGTAGGATCTATCAAAAGGCTCTTGAAAAGGTCTCCGGCTCGCCCTTGAAAAAAGCCATCTTCAAGTCATCAATAAATCTAGAGACAAAGTTGAGAAAAGCGTAAGATAGCTCAGTTTCAACCTATTCATCTAAATAATAAATAATCTTTCTTTTGATACATTTTACTAGAGGTATAAAACCTGGCTCCAAATTGATAAAACGAGTCATCTTTGGTAAATTGAATTCAATGCTCGGTGGCAGGATTCGTATCATCATCACTGGCAGTGCACCATGCCCTCCGAAGATTTCCAAGTTTATTCGATCAGCCTTGGATGTTACTGTAAGTGGCTATTCATCCATTTAAACTACACCAAAATCTATCATATTTCTTTAATAGTGGCTTTTTTGTTTTTAAGAAAAAATCAATAAGCCACTTCTCAATGTAGAGTTCTCTTCTTCTCAACTCAGGAGAAGACAATACAGCTATGCAATGGTGAAGAGAAATTTTTTTTCTTTCCAACAATGTGTTACGCTATCATTGAGAGGACTACATTTCTCTCTGAAATCTTTTGTTAATTAGCAATTTAATTGCAATGTAATGCTCTCATCAATTACTTTTTAGGGTTTATTCTACTCGGCTAATTTAACGATGAGTCTTTTATTATCAAAAATTAAACCAAATCTACACTTTTCAAAGCATCAACAGTCCCTATACTTAATTACTGATACAGGTTTAAGAATTCATTAAAGATAACAAATGAGAAATGTACATTTGGTTTTAATTTTTATCTTCTTTCAATTCAAATGGATTTTTGGACGTGTTCGGACAGTCAATTTTTCGATATTTTTAATACTAAGGTGGTAACTGAATACATTTTTTTATAATCACATAAGGGTTCAAAGTTATAATGTTTTAAAATGTATTATTTCGAAGATAAGGTATTATTAAAATAATGGGATATTATCAACTACATATATATCTAGAGTATCTAGAGTTCACTAGGTATCAAATAATGGCTGATAAAGGGGTGCATCTTATTAACATTTAGCCCTTGAAAAAATTAACCAATCAACATGTAGAATTTGATAAATCTATGTAGTATTTGTAATTAAGACCTTGGGATATGTAGATAATGAAATTTATATATGG
This sequence comes from Gyrodactylus bullatarudis, assembly GCA_012064415.1. Classification (NCBI taxonomy): domain Eukaryota; kingdom Metazoa; phylum Platyhelminthes; class Monogenea; order Gyrodactylidea; family Gyrodactylidae; genus Gyrodactylus; species Gyrodactylus bullatarudis. The sequence continues at coordinate 857,949 of SSNU01000157.1, forward strand.
ATTATGTAATTAATGGAACACACCATTTTACAAATGTGATAACTAGTCATGTAGGAAGTGATAATATACCGGAATAGACCATGTTAATTTTGTAAATATGGTTACATGTAGTTTTTGATAATATCCCTAAAATAATACTTTATAAAAGCATTTCATTTCATCCATTTCAATGAACTCAATCCTCATTTTTGAGCTAGAGAGATGATTTTCATTGTCTAACAATTTGCTAAGCTCAAAAATAGCCTTGGAGATGGTAATTTGGATATTATCTCGATGTTTTAGACCAACTTCAACATTAAAATTAGTTTTTCAAATTTTTATTCTGTTTTACTTATAAGTAGTAGAAGTTCATGTAAGATATTTGTTGCAAATCAGCGATAAAGTATACTTTTCAAATTTTTAAAAATAATTTTCTTAAAAATTATCTTTTAGTATGATTTTTTGAGGCTCTATAACTTATAAGGCCAAAATTACATGATTATACAGTATGGTATGAACTCAGTCCATCCTTTGGGCCCAATTCTAACCCGGATAATATCAAGATTCATAATATAACGAAGATTCCAAGTGTTTCAGGGTCTACAATTGTAAGCTGTAGATTTAGATTCTAGCTATGTGTGTATAGAAATAACCTGAAAAAATGATTTGCATATTGAATAATGTTGTTTAAATGTATTTTTTTGATATTTTATAAATTTATTCACTTGATGGCGAATATTTCTTTTTGATTCTTCTTGAATCAAGAAAGAAAGGATACAATTTCAATCAATAATAATCTTTTATTTGAGTCAAATTATAACGACCTACTCACGAAAGTAGTCAAGCAATTCTACATTTTGATGAGTTTCTCTCCAGTTATATCAATTCTCATTCAGATTTCATTTAATCATACTATTCGTATATTCTTATTAATCATGTTTCATACAACTCATATTTTGAAGCATTTTCTTTTTTATAAATAAGGTATTTTATATAAGCATAGAAAATAAGTGAAAAACGATCTAAAATTACTATGTATTAAATATTCACGTATACTTACATATACGTCCGAAATTCCCATAGAGTTATTCATCATTGTCAGTATAAAAAAGAATTTTTTTAATTAGAGAAATATATATTTCGCCAGGTCTTATCAATC
>SSNU01000097.1:0-11630 GCA_012064415.1 Gyrodactylus bullatarudis
CATTAAATTAAAATAGTATAAATAAAATCTGTGACATGATAGTACTATCTGATTCAATTTTTAGTCAACAAACCCGTTTTGTATGTTATACATTTGAAGAGGAAGGATTTTCTGTTGCTTAACACTATACCTTTTTCAGGTCTAGTTCGTAGAATGAAGAAGTCAATTTTGTATTTTTTCATTTCGTATTTGTAAAACTCAATTGTCTATTTAGTATGTAATTAGGGCTGGAAAAAAAACAAAATTGAATTAACATGAATACTTCACACTGTAGATTGATTGTGGTTTTTTTCAATTGTGCACTCGAAAGAGTAATTATAATGACTGTGGAATTTTTTTTAGATCTTTACAATTTTCAATTTCGTATTTTTTCAATTCTCTTTCATAAATATAAATAGTCAATTTCGTTCAGTTTACGTGCAAAGATAAATAGAAATAATAATTACAGAAAATATTTATTTTATCAAAAATTATTATCATTAATTAATTATAACTATTCAATTAAATCTTCCATATTCATAGCAGGAATATAAAATTTTTCGATATAAAAAGTTGACGAAAAAATTTTATCTGATGCTTTTGCATTCTCAGCAATAAGTTCTAACCTTCTAAACCTAACTTCTTGAATGGTAAGATTGCCGTTATTACGTTGGTAAGCCAATATTTCCGATCTCTGAGCTGCTAGCAATCTTTTGACTTCAGAATTATTTCAATGAAAAAGAATATAGAACTAAACGATGAACTCTCACATCTTCAAAATTTGTTTCATTTTCAATTGCACTGTGGGCTGGTGCATTATATTATGTTATATTATAATTTTTATAATCCTTATGTTTTAAAAAATACCACACCTTTCTTTTTCTACAGATAGACCAATAAAAGCCAAAAGACAACATAGTCAGGTAGCAAGTGAACAATTTCATAGTCAATTTATGACGAACAGCTCGCTGAAGAACTACTTGGTTCAAAATTATAAAAATTATGGTTTTGGGACATTAACTAACCAGCATGACCATTAGTCAGCGCCTCCAGAAAAATTATAGTGTTATTACAGAGAAATTCCAGATATTTAGAGCATTTTCTATAGATTTTGCGATCTAACCTCCAAAGGAACTCACTTTTTTGAACGATCCAATCATCAATATTAGGAGTCATCTATGTTTTTCTTTTTCCAAAAAGTTTGAGTCATAATACATTTTAGGAGATGTTTCTCTAACTTTTATGATTTGTCTTATAAAGCTAAATATACAAGACAGGCATTAAAGTGACTTCGGCCATCACCTAATATGAAATCTAACTCGATGGAGATTTTCTTCTCTCATCTAGATGTAGGAACATACTTAGCTAGTAGGTTTTATACCTAAAAACACTGTAAATAGCTATGTCGTCTTACAATACACGTAATCTTGCTCAATGCAGGTTTTTAATTCTTAAAATGATATTCTTAAGTTTAATCTGTTATTTTTCAATTCCAGGAGAAAATAAAGACTGAGGACGAGGACTTGGTGACAAAGAACATATCGAAAGTTTAATTGTTTTGATTGTTATGATTTTTTAATAAAGTTTAGCCATTTCTGAGTTTTTGATACTTATTGTATGAAAATTATTGAATTTTCATCTACATGCAAACTTTTTTAAAAAGTAATAATAGTTCATTAACGCTCAACAGTGATAAATTCAATCGGAAGAAAAGGTGCAAAATAGTAAATTTATTAATGATTTCATCTTTTAACCCACGTAAGAAATATTTTTTTCTTATGGGGGTTTCAATACGAGTCATAAATAAATCGAGATTTTGCAAACATTTAATTCAGGCATAGAACAAGTGAAAACACAGAAAAGTCAAAAAAATCTAATCATCTCTGTATTCTATGGAAATAGAAATGGTATGAGACCTGCACCTGTCTAAATGGGCAACCAACAATGGATATATATACAGTATATTCGTAAAATTAGTTTGTTTATAAAAATATACTAGTATAATCTTAAAACCAATACAAAACTAGTATATCCTTAAAAATATCCGTACTGGGCTTGTCTAGTTTGTCTTTCTTAATCAAAAGTTGCAAGATGATATCAGAGAAGCTTTCGAAAAATATTTGGAGGATTTGCATTGAACATCTTTGATTTCACAAGCTGAATATGACTCCTTAATATCTCGAATGAAATTATTTAAGATTGGAAACACGAAAAAAAATCTTAATGACTATTATAGATTAAAACGATCTTATTATATTGGAGGGAAGAGAATGGCTTCCCAGTGCAGAAAGAAGCAGGAAAGAATTATTCAACATCATAAAAGAAACTCATACCAAACTCATACAGGTTTCATTTTGAAATTAGTCTTTTATTAGCAGATATCTTTCTAGGTTAGTTAGAACATAATAAAACCATAAATTATTTACTGATGTTTACATCAGATATGTTGATGAGTCATCAATGATGAAACCAAGTGTATCAGCAGATGACTTTCTCTTAAAGATGAACGCGTTTCATCAAAACATTAAGTTTACTATGGAAAAATAATCTAATTGTATTTTGAGTTTTTTAGATGTCAAACTGACTAGAAAAGATGATGGATCAATCCTAAGAAATATTTTCAAGAATAAGACTGAAAATGATAAATATCTCCACTATACCAGTTTTAGTCCTGTTTCACATAAAATTGGTTTAGTAATTGGCCTGGGGAAGAGGATAAGAAGAATAGTAAGTCCAGAGGAAATACCTAAAGAAATAGAGAACACGAAGTTGAGTTTAATGGAAAACGGTTATCCTAATAAATTTATGGCCAAATTTATCAACTTGTCAGGTGATAGAAATATCGTTGAAAACACAGATGAAGTTGAGAAGACCACAATTTTCATGAAACTCAATTTCAAAGGAGATGGCTTCAGCAATGATTTAAGGAGAAAGTTAACTGATCTCATCAATCAACATTCTAACAACATACAATTGAAAATTGTATTCAAAACTAAGAGATTGTTTAACCTGATCCATAAAGATTTACTCGAACCTCAAGAGAAAACTCTATCGATTTATAAATTCCAATGCGACTGTGGAGCTACATATATAGGTCGTAAAATTAGGAAGTTATCAACTAGAGGGAGCGATCATCTTAAGAAAGATACTGCGGTGACCAGGCATCTAAGACAGGAAGGGCACGAAGCTTCAATTTCAAACTAAAATCTATATAAAACAAACTCATGTTTCCAAAAAAACTATTCTTATAATCTTCAACAACCTATGTGAGCTCTTTCCCTTTTCCCTCCAATGTTGCTAATTATTTGAGTGTTTTTTCAGCTTACATAATATTCTTATATTCTCTGACTTTTACTATTTCTTTCATAATTTGTAAATTATTACCTTTAACGAATTCTTAACTTATATCATTTTTAAAGTATTGCCACTGATGATGCTTTATCAAATGTACATATGGTCCTAATATATATCTTATTTCTAAATCTCTTAAAATTACAAGAACGTAACTGTTAAACGAATTCAAAAATTTATAGATTTATGTCTAGTTTGTCAAGAAAATCATTCTAGCAAGTCAACTAAAATTTTTACTAATCCAATAATAAGTGAGGAATATAACTCAAGAGCTCTAAATGATCTGATTGATTTCCAATCAAATTCTGATGGCGAATACAAAAGAACTATTTGAACAAATAAGAGGAATTTGCAAATGCTCAAAAATTTAATATAAATATCAAGCCAGTGCAATAGTCTGATGAGATCCGGTGAAATATAAGCTTAATCACTAAATATTCACTCGACTTCTAATTCCTCATGAAGATATCTCCGTCATCAGAAAATTCATTTTAGTGCATCAAGATCATCTGACTAAAATGTCCAAATTTATCCTATAATGGATAAAAACACAAAAACTGTTTCAGAAGTATTGGTTCGAATATTCGCTTCGTTGAGAGCCCCCAAAATCCTTCAAAGTGACAACGTAAGAGAGTTTGCAAACAAAGTCATTGAATCGTAAATTTTTTTCCTAATCTCAAAATTTTTCATGGCTCACCTAAACATAGTCAAAGCCAGGGCAGAGTTGAGAGAGCAAACCAAGACATCCAACGTATGCTAACAGGTTGGATGGAAGAAGTAGGCACTAATGAATGGAGTCGTGGTCTCATTCATTTTCAAATAGCCAAAAATAATTCACTACATTCTGGTATCAAAACTACTCCTTTTAAGGCAGTTTTCGGATTACTAATCACTGATTAGGTCTCTCCAGTAATGATATCTTAAATCTTTTGAATGTGAACAAAGACAAACTAGACAAGCCCAGTACGAGATTAGGATATTTTTAAAAACAAACCAATTCCCACTTCCCCTTCATTGTGCTCAAATCTGATTGAACCAATCACAGAGGATTTTATCTGTTTTTAAGCTGAATATATTTCTAGCCGGTGTAAGAGTTTGATGAGTTACGATGAAATTTAAGCTTTAAAAAAAGTTTCTCTTTAAACCTTCAGAATAAGTTTAGAATCTAACTTAATGAAAAGAGGTTTCGGAAAGAAAAGATATGTATTTTTAGAATTCATATCTGAGAAATTTTCCGCTTGCTCTCTGAAATGAATTTTTATTAATTGATATGAATTATGATTTTTTCAAATATTACTAAGAAGGCAATTGAAACAGAAGGCAATTCAGAGGGAATCTTACTTCGGTATACCTATTTCCTCAACAACAGTTTTGTATAGAAATGAGAATAAATACCTTCCATTATTATTATGCACATAGCCTGCTAAATGCTCATTGAATGATTTTAATATCAACTGTCAGCAGACGTTATGAGCATTTTTGGCAAAAATAATAAAGTATGCCTGAGAATCAAAAGTAACTATAGCTAAACTATACTGATCAAATGTGAAAGATCTTATTCAATAAGATTTTTTGGCTGAAATAGTTGGCAATTTTTATGCTACTGTTTTATTAACTCAACTTTTTATACCATTTTTCAAAAACGAAAAATTTCTCAGACCAATTAAAAGAACGTTTAGGCCAAAACAGTAGTTTAAAATGTTCAAATGCTTCTGCAGCGTAAAATATTGGTAGAATTCTTCTAGTGATAACAAGGTTCGGTTTCATGATTGTGTCGGCTCAAGAAACAGGAAATGGAATTCATTTTTCTGAGTTTTTTCCAAAACTGTTGTGGCTGGCACAGATATTTCCTGGAAGATTTTTCCATGTTAAATTGAGTACTAAAAAAGTATGGGATCATTATTTTTAGGTGTAAAGTTAGAATACTCACTAAATGGGTTCACTCTTCGAACTATTAAGTTTGCATATTAAGAAGTAATTACTGTAGCCTGCTAAAAATCAAAAAAAGTCAACCACACCTAATTTATTTTTGTAACAAAACTTGAGAAATACTTTCCTGATTGGTATATTCAGTAAATCGTTTCACAACCAAATGAGAATTTTTCTCCTTCATCAAGCGCATTCGAGTTTATTAACTTTAAAATTAATAAAAAGAATCTGATGGGTGGAACATCAGAAAAACTAGTCAATAGAGTATCAATTTGAATATAACCCCAATTTTCATTATATTGGCTGAATTATGGTCACGGAAGACCACCTCTTTTATTTTTCGTCGGATATAGATTGAAATATCTTGTTAAGTAATCTGTCATTAGTTACTTACTACTATCTCGTAAACTTCCCAAATCTAAAATCATAAATATTTATTAAAATCATATTTTACAATAATTTGAACAACAAACTTTATGTATGTTGAGGTAAATTTGTAAAATAGCTGAGTTTTACAAAACTAAATATAATTTTCTTTCTAAAAACCCTGTCATTTCTAAATTCTAATTAAATATAAATTTATGAAATGTTAAAATTTTAAATAATAAAAATAAATTTTAAATAAAAAAATTGCTTATTATTAAAATGAAATCTTATTAACAATTAGTTCGGTTAATGTGCTTAGATTATATATTCCTCTAATTTGCTGATGAAATTATTTTCACCTAACCATCTAGAACAGGATGTAGATAATCTTTGTGAGTCTAGGTGCTGCAATATTGCATTATATTGCAATATCTATAATTGAATTGACATATATTTGAGAATTCTTAACATTTTGTAGAACATATTTTTCTTATTTCAACTCCTATTAAGTCCCATGGCTAAATTTTATTGTTTTTACCTTTCAAAATGTTAGGAGCTTTAATTAAGTTTAAATTTTCATCGAAACTCAATGTCTTCAAAGTCAAAAAGAACTGCGTGTTTGCCTGAAAAAATACATCGCATTTCTACTGATGGATCCATCTCTGCAATCCATACCCAAAAAACATCACTGTTGAAGGATTACTCGAACTAATGGAAGATCTCACTTACGAAGTGAACATACTCAAACAGATCAATGCTCGCATTACAGACGAAAACACTTCAATGAAAACAGAAATAAACCAACTCAAGCAACAAATGAATATTTGTGAGCCCTTTTATAGTTTTCCCTTTGTTCAAAATCAAAAAACCTCATTATCTATAACCTGCCTGAAACCGAAAATGATATTCCTAATGTTCATGGTTACTTAGATAAACTTGAAAATAAAATTGAGAATATCATAAAATTAACTCGAATTGGCACACAAATTCCAGGTAAATGCAGACCCATAAAAATACTTTCTAACTCAAAAATTCATAGAAACTTTTTTATTCAAAACAAAAACTCATTCCAAAAGCTCAAAATAAGAATCTCTAGAGATAAAACTATCCTTCAGCAAACAATAGCTACCTCTGAATATATTGCTAAAAAGAATAGTTTAAATCAAAATAAAGATTTCAATTTATATCCACCTCATAATGCTGAATCTCAGACAATAAGTCATAATAATAATTTTCTACCTCGATCAAGAAACTCTTTCATTTCTTCTTGTCAAAACCCAGCCCCAGATATCACTGCGAGTACAAGCAACTAGAACTGGAACTATAAATAATACTCCTTCTTCTTCTTATCTAAAAATACTACTATTTCTCTTTTTCTACAAAATATAAGATCCTTATTTTCTGTCTATTTTCTTCTAAAAGCCTTTATATCAAACACTCAATATGATTTATACTGTTTTACTGAGACATGGATGCACGACTCTCACTCCGATAATAGTCTCTACTTTGATGGTTATGTTTTTATAAGATCTGACAGAGTTGGTGATAAACATGGAGGAGTTTTATTATTTTTTAAAGAAACTTTCAACCTTACATCATCTTATACCATTTCAATTAACAAAAATGAGCTACTAAACTGTCTGATACAAAAATAATAAATATAATCCTAGTTTACAGAAGACCTAATAATACAACCACTGACGACTTCATCCTAATGAGTCATATTGATGATATAATTGTTAGATATATGGAGACTGAACTTATCATACTTGGTGATCTCAATCTTCCACATGAAGACTGGAATCATCCAAAGACTCATTTAGGATCATATTTATTTAATTTAGGATTATCCCAAATAATCAATATACCCACTAGACAAAACATCATTGACTGTATATTAATTGAAACAAATAATACCTTATTTGAATTTGATATTCAAAATATTTTCCCAAGTAAAGATCACTTAGGAGTTTTTGCCAAACTAACTTTTTCTGATGTCGAGATCTTTCAAAATAAAACAGACACGAACAAATACTTTGAATTTACTGATTTTAACATATAAAAAGCTGTCATGAATATTAATGAAAATCTACTTAATGTTAATAATTTTCTTGAGCAATATTCAAGAATATACTCACTATCTACAATTAAGAAAGAAAGAGTTAATCTTGATAGCCTAGTATACAAGAAAATCATCTCTCTCAAAAATAAACTCAATAGATGCTTATCGATGTCTCGATCTGTTGTGATGATAGAAAATTCACAAAGACAGATCAAGAACCTTTACATACTTGAATACGATAGAATTGAAAAAAAATTAAGAGACCATATTAGGATAAAACCCAAACAAGGATATTTCTATCTTAATAAATATTTTAAATTCTCTCATAAAAAAATGTTACCCACAATAACAAAAATAATATGTCTTCATGCCAACTTTCAACAATTCTGCTCCAATAAACACCCAAGCATTCATCCATTGTGATTCATACTCTAATTATCATAATAATACTTTTATGAGTTTTATTGAGTTTAACAAATTATTAAGAAAACTCAAAAATAAAAAAACTAAAGATTCTGGCCTTGGGTTGGCCTTTGGATGGCCTTCATTCTATTCTTATGTGTGATGTTTGATGTGAGTGCTCTCGTCAAATATGTGACAAGGTTCTCTGAGGAATCTTTTGCAACACTGATTGCCGTCATATACGTCTACTACTTTGATGGTTATGTTTTTATAAGATCTGACAGAGTTGGTGATAAACATGGAGGAGTTATAATTTTTATAAAGAAATCATTTGATATTGTGTCATCAACCTGTTCCTCTATTAATAAGAATGAAATTCTAAACTGTGCTATTAAACTAAATGAGCAAAAAATTTTAAACATTATTCTAATCTATAGAAAACCTAATAATACAATTAGTGATGATTCCTCCATAATAAACTCTGTAAATGATTTAGTAAATACAGGCAGTGAAATCGTAATTCTCGGAGATCTCAACCTTCCTAACGAAAATTGGAATGATCCCAATACTCTACTGGGAACATACCTCTATAGCTTAGGATTACATCAAAGAATATATACTCCAACCAGACTAAACAATATCCTTGATTACACTTTAACTGAACAAAATTCATTAATAAACTTTGATGTTTCCAACTAAAGACCATTATGGAGTGTATGCCATGATAACTTTTCCAAACATTGAAATCTTATACGATGTAACCGATATAGATAAATATTTTGAATTCACTGATTATAATACTATTAAAGCCGTAACAAATGTAAATGATAACCTCTTAACTGCTGATAACTTTCTACAACATTATTCTTACATCTACTCGCTAGCTACAACAACTAAAGAGAAAAAGAATTTCGATCAACTAGTCTATGGAACCAACGTTACATTAATAAATAAACTCAAGAAATGCCTATCACTTACAAGATCTTCTGAACTAATAATGGAAACACAAAAACAAATCGAAATATTATATAAGCAAGAATACGATAGAGTTGAGAAAAAAATCCTAGAGCAAATTGAAAGAAAGCCTAAACAAGGATATTTTTATCTAAATAAATATTTCAAGTTTTCAAACAAAAAAAGTAATGATGCATCAATAAAAAGAAAGATAACATTACATCTGAATTTTTAAGTTATTCCCATACCTAATAGTAATGAATTTAGACCAATAACTTTACAAAATACTCTTATGAAGATTATTGACTCAATTCTATTTGTCAAGATTCTCAACATAATTAATTTAAATAAAATTGATCCAAATCAGCATGGTTTTTGTCGAGGAAAATCATGCGGAACAAATATATTTGATTTTCTAAACTATGTCTCACTTCTCGAGAAAGAAAAAAAGAAATCCATTATCATCTACATTGATTTATCTAAAGCTTTCGACAAGATTTATATTCATAAAATCATTGAAATATGTCATGAATATGGCATATGCTTATATCTTCTTAATATGTTAATACAATACTAAACGTAGGCAGTTTGTTTCTCATGAAAATAAAGATTCTACTCCCAAACTAATTACTTCTGGAGTTCCACAAGGCTCTAGAGTTGGACCTCTACTGTTCAATATTGTATTCTCAAAAATCAATGTTGACGGAGCTAAGATTTTAAAATATACTGATGATATGAAAATAGTTTTCAGTTTTGATGATTTTAAGGATATAAATTTTATAAACTCATCATTAAAATCCCTTACTAATGCATAATAAGGGAATGCATAAATGAAAGTAAAACATTCTACATGACTCCTTTCACAACAATTCCTATCAATAATAATATATGTATTAATGATAAAATAATAAACCCCAAATTCACGGTTCGTGATTTAGCAGTTAAATACAATAATTTTCTTGATTTTACACAACATTATTATCAACAAATTAAAAAAAGGGACATGTAGATTAAATGTAATTCATAATGAACGATTAACTGATATAAAGTGATTGTTTCAGGAAAAGAAACAATATAAATGAAGAGAAAGTAATGAACAGATTGTTACAAAATACTATTTATCTTCATAAGGTATAATGCCTCACCGTAAATTACAAATGCTTTGATACTAGTTATCATATATGTACCAACTCTTTATCAACGAAAGGAAGAAAAAGAAAAAAAAACATATTAACAAGATGCATTTATAGTATTATTCTTATATAAAAAACATAGAGCTATAAATATTAAATTATTATACATATTTTGTGAGAAGATTAATTTCTATCAACTTTTTTATATGAAAATGAAAATTGTAAAGAAGAACATATGTGTTGTTCAATAAATTTTTCATTTCATTTCAATAGATAAAAAATTGCTGAGCCCTATCAACTTAGACAGACAAAGATGGAATTTATACCAATTCAGATGAAGATGGAATTAGTTACGCACTATTTTGGAAAATCAGAAACAATTAGCTATTCAATAAGATTAATACCAATCTGAATGAAGCAGAAAAAAATAGACCGGATTATCAATGAATCACTGTAATGAGATTCAAATGTGGATTTCAGGAATGTAGGTGTACTAGGATGTTATTCTCAATTTGTTATTTTTAAAATCTACACTTATATTGACGCACGATTAGTTCGTGAGATGTTAATAAAGTAATGGGGATCTGAACTAATGTACCCGATCATATGTTGTTTGAAATAATTGTCTGTATGTTAATGCTAAAATTTTCCCTTTCAACACATATTACCTATTATATGACTGTATGAATACGGATGCGGTAGGGACATCAATGCTCATGATAAAGTCTACACTAGGCATATTGTGAAAGAATGAATCATCATGATTTTTTGTCAGATTGAGATTTAAAGATTGAATTTTAATTTCAAAATCGAAAATGAGCATGACAGAACTTTGAACACCTAACAATTCCTTTCAATGATCCACTGAGCATTGAAAATTTACAGGATAAATCTTTCATCAGCTTTCTAATAGTATGAGTTTAACTCCAATATTTTATCATATGATAGAGAAAAATGATGTCTTTATATCTATTGAAATAAAATGTAAGAAAAACTAATTTTTTAAGCGTTCATAAGGATAAATGTAGAGCAGGATAAAAAAACACCATGAGAAATCCTCGATTCTGATTGTTTCTTAAAGGGAACCGATAATATTCGAGTGATACTTGCCCTATATAAACGGGGAAGACTTGGATTTAAATATATCTCGTCTCACTTTACTGGACTTTTACCTGTATCTACAACTTAAAATACTACCAACTAGACCAGACCTCTTTATTAACTGAGTAAAAGCTATCCCTCTAATTTCTACCCCTCAATAGTCTCTGTTGTAAATCGTAATTATTTATTAGTAGACATATTTACCCAAAATAGACTAAAAATTATTAGATTCTAAACTCATGTGGAAGGTTAGAGAACAACAAGCGTAAATTTGAGTGATAAACGTTGTATTTCACCGGGTCTCTTCAGACTCTACCCCGGTTAACATATAAATACTATTACAATGCTCTATT
>SSNU01000097.1:11913-26594 GCA_012064415.1 Gyrodactylus bullatarudis
TTTGTGTAGAGCACTGAGTAGGAGTTCCAACATCTAGACTTAGAATTCTTCCGATCTTGGCAATCTGCTTGCTCTTGATGTGGACATCACGACCTTTGAATCCTAATTTATTTGCAAGTTCCTTGTGGACACATAGATTTGGTTTGAGCTTGGTGATGAAATGGCTCTCAGCGCAGCTCAAATTTGCTTGTCTGGTCTTGCTCGATTCTGTTGGATTGACCTGGTATAAGATTTTGAAGTTCAGCGCATCTGCGGAGTGACCTGTTGCCTCTAGATGGTGTTGAACTGCACTGTTATGTTTTGGCCTTACTCTTACTCTCTCTCCAAGTGATCGGGTCGTTCGTCCAACATATGAAGATCCACATGAGCATTTGAAGTGGTAAATAACCCCTTTCTTTTTCAGCTTTGATCTTTATTGCGGCCGTTGGATGAGTTTGAGCTTCCTGCCTGGAAATGTTCGCTTAGTTATATTCGACAGTTTGTTTGACTAGAAATTAATTTTCATCTAAAAAATCTTTCGAAAAAGATTTTTCTACTGATCATTTCTATACTCTGATGTTTCTAATTGTAATTTCAAAAATCTTCTAGAAATTTAAAACCATAATTAATAATTGTAAAAATCTTTCTAATTATTTTCCTCACATATGGAGTGGAGTTATAATCCACTTCACTTGTACAATGAGTCAAATTTGAATTCTGTTAAGAAATACCAGTTAACCAATATGCCTGATTTTTCTACCTTAGATTTTTCTTTAGATGTTGTTGATTTGTATGATAATATCCCTTTAGAAGAAGGTTTTTCCATGTTTATATTTAATTAATTAATTATGTTCGAATGATTCACATAGATGTTCAAGAAATCCACTTAAATACATAATTTAGAAATATGTAAGAAAATATATTTAGGACCAAATATGCATTTCTCAAAGGATCATCAGTGGTCACTCTTTGAAAAGGATAAAATTAAAGTTTGAATGAAAAATAATAATTTACAATTCATATAGAAATAGTATAAGTTAATGAATGGAAATAAGAATATTATGTAAGCTGAAAAATACACCAAAAACTCTTCAATAAATAGCAACAGTGAAGAGAAAAAGGTGAAAAAGCTCACATAGGCCATGGTAGTTGAAGATTAAATGAATAATTCTTTTGAACACACAAATAGGTTTATACATGTTGATGAAAAATTTCACCCACACATCTGTGCTGTCTGATTGTGTCTTATTGGCTTAACGCTTTGTGAGAGTTTAGGGAAAGCTAAAAAATCTGCATGAAAAAAATTTTATCTCGAGAAATTATGTATGATATAGATTCTCATACATTCTAAGCAACTAGTTTTTAGTATAAAGGTTTAAAAGTGAGTCGATAAAGTAGAATCTTTATGAAAAAATTATTCAAGGAGATAGTGATAGAATGTGTGAGTTTTTCCGACAAAAGATAATTATTATAATTATAATTTACGAATAATTAAGTGGTCACGAAAATATTCCGTTTTCTTATAGAACCCAAAATTTTCAAGTTTTTTTCATGATTAGTGTTTTGAAACATACATGACTAATATTAAACATTTATTCTCGTTAGTTTATTAAATTTGTATACAGTATAATGAGTTGAATTTGGGCGAGGGATGGACTTTAGGTTTGAGAATTCTTTCGATCTTGGCCGATTGTTTAAAATTTATGAATATGTCGCGGCTTATGATCTTTATGTAGTTTGAAGGCATTCACTTTTTGAACACAATAATTTGGCTTCAGTTTCAAAAAGAAGTGGTTTTCCGCACTCAGGAAAGGCTCGAGTCAACTTGGTAGAGAATCAAGAAGTTTCCTCCGTAAGCTACGTGCCACGTCTCGAGTAAATTATGCTAAACGATACTAGAGGGGCGCAAGGGTCAATAAAAGCCGCATATAGAAATAGCATTTGAACGAAGAGTATGCCCAAATAATTTTCGGGTTTAAGTTGGTTTCATTCAGTTATGACTTTAACAGAGCGTCAAATATGATTTAAAGATTTTTAAAAGAACCTAAGTCACATATTCTCGTCAAGATTAAACCAAAAATCAGGCAATGTTTTAAGAAAATGTATTTGTAAGAATTTAATTTGGTAGAATCCTCATTGATTAAATACCTTTCAGATTAAAGATAAAAAATGTTTGGTGAGTATGTCATGCATTGTAAAACTACAAACGGAGAAGGCTATACTATACCATTAATCATAGCAAAATTAATATGAAAGGCTTTAATGATCAACCCTATCTTGAACTTTTAAAGCGAGCAAGTCCAGGATAGTAATTATCGTACATTGAAATTGTTTTATTAAATATTTTTTCTAAAGACCATAAATCGAATTGATTAGTACTCAGGATCTTCTTGATTTTCATTAGCTCTTGTGTAATGCGCCCGGAAAAAAATTTTGCGTCGTTCCACAACCAGAGCATTACCGATTTTTCCATTTTTGAATTAGATTTTCGAGTTGTTTTCTTATTTTCAAATCTTTCTCAATCAGATATAGTTATCAATTATTACTACAAATTATCAATCAGTAATCATAATTAAACCATACAACAAAAATAATTCGTTTGAACGATAATACTGTCGAACGTCATCAAGAATATCATTGTTGGTTTCTTCAGACTATACCCCGGTTAACATTTAAATATTATTACAATGCAATATTATATTAAAAATAATTCGATTTTATCAACTTTTGCGGCAGAAATAATAAAAATGATATGGCTTCTATTATGGGTTTTTGAACTAATAAGGAAGGTCAGAGAAAAAAGACGTTTCTTGACAGCAATAGTGACGGGAGTTTAAACCTGCTTTCAGTCTTTTAATTGATCTCGCTTTATTGTAAAAATAGATAAAGCTTCTCTAATCTATGATTAACATGGACGACGTTCGTCTCAAATTAACACTGGAAATAGTTTAAAATTTAATTTTGATAAAAATTTTTCAATGATTCTAAATTTAAAAAATACATAACTTGTCATTGTACTTTGAATTAGGTCTATTAAGATCCTGGTATGAGATTTCAACTACAGAATTTCAAAAAGTTGAGACTTTTAGATTCTGATCAGAAAGATATCGTATTTTGTTTTTAAAAGCTTGAAAAAATGATCAAAAAGTTGAGTTTGATTCTTAAATACCGAAAAATTCTTAACTCTTATATATTTGACTCAATAGGAGGATACTTGTATTATAGTTATACATTTGTTCATTCTAAGGTTTGCATATGTGTGTGTATGAAAGTAGGGGAGAGGGGTAGAGAGAAAAAGAAACTAAGCCCACGATTTATGTATGAATGCAAAATGTGTTTTGATGTATTGCAAGGTCAAACTATCATATACAAAAAATAATCTTCCTAAATTGGTCGACCAAAATAGGAAAAGAGTGAAATCTTCCAGAATTGTGCAACTTCTTAAATTGCGCACAAAATATATATCTAGCCGGAGTAATAGTCTGATGAACTCGGGTTTAATTTAATTATATTTCACTAAATTTCCACTTGATTTCCAAATCCTCAGAATGAGTCTTTCATTTAAAAACGAAAATGGAGAAGTATAATTACAGGTTGAACAATACATTTTTTTCGGAAAGTAACAAACTTATAAGAAAACTAGCACATATTTCTTGTTATTTCTTGCTTACATTCTTTAGACTCAATCCCGATAACATTTTTACACTATTATAATAAAATTATTTTGAATTTTTTTATTGGGAAAGGAACAAATTGTTTGGAAGAGGATATCTAATTATTATCTATTTCTGGCTCTATTCAATTTTCTGTTTCCCACTGTCTCTACGTGGTTTTTCTAGAAGTAATTGATTATCGACTTCTAGTTATTTACATTCAAGCTTCTAGTTTATTTTTGTGTTGAGAATGGAAATTCAAAGGTTTGAGGTTTCTACTTATTTTGCTTGCTCTTAACATTGACATCTTGACTTTTGAAATCCAATTTTCTCGTTAGTTCTTTTGGATGCACAGGTTTGGTCTGTATTGCGAACCAATCCAACCCCAAAGCCTAATAGAACCCAACGAATACCAAGCCGAATCACAAGCTTGCGAAAAAGTCATCAATCTCCATCAAGTTATATTCACATGGATATAGTGAATTACTTATTCGTAACATTAGACTCCTGAAAAAGTCTTTTCCCCTGTTGCAAAACATGAGGGCTGGCATAATCCTGCAAAAAAGAGATCCTTCCAAATCGAGAGCACAACTCTCTCAACTTTTCTTCGCCGTAAATGACTGGATATAATGATAAGTATTGATAGCATGATTAAGCTCTAAGAGCTCAAAGTGATTTACTCCTCTACAACACCATAATATTGTAATCATAACCTTTTTTGTAAACCTGTTTACATTAGGTTGCAAAAAAGCATCAAAATTGAAATTCTCTTTATGCAAGACACGAACAACTGGAGAAAAGGGCACATTCAAATCGTTTTTCCATTATTGAATAAACTATACATACCATTTTCACCCTGTAGAAATAAAAAAAATTACCTCTTTCCATCAATTTGAAGGCCTCTGATGCAGTGTGGCCGTTAAAGTAAATAATGGTCCAAATTTTTATGTGTGTAAAAGTCATATTTTTCTCACTATTTGAGAACTAAAAATAATAACATATATAAATAAATTCTACTGTTTTTCCTGAAGCTTTTTTATCCACTGCTTCACAAAAAGATACAAAAATAAAAGTTAAACATTTTTCCGAGAACTTTCACACAATCTAATAGTTGCATTGTAATAATGTTACTCGGGTAGATTATGAAGAGACAAGGCGTTTATCACTATTGGAAGATGTTGAGCTGTGCTACCGATGTCATTAAATGTCAAGTTCTTCTTGACACAGAAAATTTGAATTTGTGTATCACGTTTTTTTATTGGTTTCTTTACATCCTAAGAGCAATTGCTGAACAATTTTTAAGTTTTTGACAATTTTATGGAGATTATGATTCGAGTAAGTATCGAAGCTTGGTTGATTTTTGTCTGGATTATTGTCTATCACTTGGAAACGGATCACTTACTCAATATACCATAGCTTCTGGGCGAAGAAATCAAGAAAAGTGTTGTAAGTAATGCCTTTCTCTCAATAGATCGATTGGTTTGGTATATGTGAAAAACGGAAAAAGCAATTTTCCCGGTCTTTCCATACAAAGGTACAAGCAAGACTATAGTAAATAGTAAGTTTTCTAATATCACGAAACGAATTTTTAATATATTGAAATTGAATCAAAGTACTTCGAAGATGTTGAATGTTCGCAATAGAGATACTATACCAAAACTGAAGCAGAGAGGTTTCATCTACCAATTCACGTATTCTTGTGGGTAAACTACTTTATTTCTAAGTGAAAGAGTCAATGAACATTTGAATCCGAAACACGCCAGCTCAGTTCAAGCTTATATCAGAGAAACAAGCAACGTAGCGGATGAATCCAATTTCAAAATCCGGGCGAGCCTTGCAAGGTGAGAGCATCAAATCATCATGAAGTTGAAACCGGCCAATAATCAGCTCAACAAAAATTAAAACTAGGAAAGATTTGAAAATAACAAGGCAAAAGTCAATAATCAATTAACCCCAGTTCAATGTACAGACTCGATAAAATGTGAAAACAACGAGAATAGTTGATGATCAGATTAAAAGCCAAAATCAAAATAGCAAGAAGAGGAAAGGGAAAATCTGGCCTAAAAATGAGGGGTAAACGGGATAGGCATAGGATGGCGCTATAAATTATTCCTTTCATTAAAAAGCAGAAGCAATTATCAGATGAAAGCAATTTATGATTCTGCAACTTCTTCCCCCAAATCATATCGAGTAACCGACCAATCAAAATTGACCAATGGAAGAGCTCAAATCAATGCATTGAAATAGTATTATATAATTACCGAAGTAGAGTCTGAAGAGATCCGGCGTAATATAACGTTTATCACTATAATGTACGTATTCTGTATTCTCTAACCTTCCCCATGAGTTCAGAAATCAATGAAAAAAAATATTCTTGATGTAGTTCGACAATAATATCGTAAAAATGTTTACTTTTTTCGATAGTTTTTAGCCAAAAGTAAGAACTATCAAATTTAGAATATACCGCACATAAATGCGATGTAACATCTTCTCCGATGCTCAGAGCATAAAACTGAACGTATTGTTAAATCCAGCCGAGATGAAAAGATAAAGTTTTTTGTCGCGCAGTGTAAAAGTTATAAAATCTTTTGCTCATTATTTTTATTTTTCCCTCAAGACCAATAATGACATTGTAAGCTAATTCACTCAATTTTTTCATTGAATTGAAGTTTTTTATGTGTCTTTGACTGCTCAGGTGCAGCCAAAACCTTTTAATAGCTTAAGTACACAGCTATTATTAACATTGATTAATATTTAAAGATAATGCTTCTAATCTCTGTATTATATTTTAAATTATGAATATTGAAAATAATGGATACAAATTATATTGATATTCTTTTTTTTATTTTGATTTATTTAGTCGAAAAATGATAGCTCTAATAAAAATTTAATTTTTAATTTGTTCATGATTATTATATTAGATAAAAAATGTTATGAAGAACATCAGACGAAAGAATTTGAAACCATATTACTAGAGCATCGAAAAGTCATATAATTTATATTTTACAAGCAAGGTATTTTAAACAAAAAATTCACATTGATATATAATCAGAAGAGGTATGAGGTTTCATATATGTTACAGCTAAAGTAATAAATTAGGGAATATCAAAACTCCCTAGTTAATCTTGATAAGCTGTGAACAGATTATTATTATTATAAATCTGGCATTTAAAAGCCGATGAGTTTGCCTCGAGATAGAGAGAGCACGCTCTTTTTGCGATTTCATATAATATATTTGTAAGAATTTTTTGAGCATTATCATGTTTGAATAGTCCTCTCAAGGTATATTGATATCAACTTCTTAACATCATCATCAGCCTTAAATCGATTTAAAAATTTTTCTCAATAAAAGCCTTCAGATTACTATCTATTATCAGCAAAACAGTTACTCAGTTAATTTCTGATGAGAGTCTTAGATCTACAAAAAACTCATTTCTAGCCATACACTTTTTCTAAATATAATTAATGAACAGCAAAAATTGACTGGAAATCGACATTTTCCTATTTAGACTCAAATTTTTTCCCTTAAGTATCATTAACCTTGTTGGTCTTTCTTCGGTAATGAAATGTTCTTTTAGAGCAAAATTGAAGCTCATCAATATTGCTTCTACATCGTTGTTTTGTCTAGCCTAGTTTCGTTGATCAGATTACTTATTTTGTAATGTATAAATTTCATATATATTTTAAAATATAAAAATTAGTTATAAATAATATTTAAAGACAGATGAAGTAAGTAATTAAACTTATTTTTATCAGTTAAATATTCACGTATACTTACATATACGTCCGAATGACCCATGGAGATATTCATCATTGGTTATTTTATAAAAATAATTTTATAAGAGAAATATATATTTCTCCAGGTCTTATCAATCTCTAATCCTGGTTTGATTAAATAATATTTACAAAGTTTTTTAATGAATAAATAGTAAATGAAAAATAGTAAAATCCATTTACAAAACTTCCAATTGATGGAAAACCAAAAAACTTCTCCATTCTTGATTTGTTAAAGTCCTCTCCCATTATGAAGAACTTTTCTCTTATTTTAAGTTCTGTAGATTGTCGTTTGGGAATTTAAATAAAATTTTGAAATTTTCTTCATTTGCCTCACAACCACATCTATCCAAATGTTTTTTGATTGAAGAACTATTCTTATTGAGATGCTCATGTATTCTAATCGCAAGTCTTCTTTTGGTCCGTCCAATGTATTTAGCACCACAGGTAGCTTCGAAGCAGTAAATGAGATTTGATTGTTCTTTTAGTTCTAGCCTATCTTTAAGTTGAAATTTGATCAAACTTGTTTAATTTTGTTCCAATAATTCCCGTTTAGAATCAAATGACACATTGATAATGTCTGGAGAGACATTTTGGTATTAAAAGTTGAACACATTTCGCCAACTTTACGGATTTTTAACAATCTCACTCTAATTATTATCACTTAAAACAATTAAATTTACTCGAAAATCCTTTCCTGGTAACAGGTAGGGAATCAACAATGAAGAATCTCACCCTGGAGATCACAACGAATATTTTCGGTTTAGTATTTTTAAAAAGAGACTACAGATGATCTTTTGAGAAACGTAAATTTTCTCTTCGATTTTAGATCAATAATGCAGTTGATTTTTAAAGCTGTTATTCTAATTCATGTAATCTCTTGATCTAAGCATTTAAAAAAACTTTTATGGTTATATTTCAGATGATATTAATCTTATCTACTGTCCACTTTATCAGCTAGAAGGCTTGTCCATGAGATCCTATGGAACTCGTTAAAAATTTAAGTCCACAAAAAAGAAATACAGTTCAATAATACAAATCATAATAAATAAAGAAAGAAGATGATGTCAGTTATTTCAAAAATAAGGCGTTTAATTCGACCATATTCTCTACAGAGATGAGTTAAATAATCCTAGTTTTCTAGATATCGTAGTAAGCTTTTAAGAGCCAGCATCAATAAAATTTGCAATCTCGTATCGAAAACTGATAAAATAAAATTACAAAAAAACATAATAATCTGAAAACATTATAATATCAAGGATAAGCCAGGAATGAAATTTCTTTTAAAATATATTCTTTCTACGCATAATAAAAAAATTCAAACTTTTACAGATTCAAGAAGTAATTTATATCGAAAATATGTTTATATCTTCACAAAAAAATATTTATGAAAAAAAGGCGTGTGCGAATTATCTACGAGAATTTGGCGCTTTTATTTCGCCTTTCATAAAGATAATTTATTTTAAATTTTTTATTTATCCTCTTTATTTGTTGATATTCAACATATATAATATATATATTCTCTTAGACCAGCCAACTAGTTTGAATCTGTATTTTGACTAATAATAACATCAAAATAAAGTCTAAAATTAAGTTATCAAACACTAAAAAATATTCTGGGGGCGCTGACTAATGGTCATGCTGGTAGTTAGAACGACGAAAGAGGTTAGGTGAATAAAAGCTTTTATTTTCGTCGGCTCTCTTCAGACCTTACACCGACTTGAGCAGTTATATATATATATTACAAGAACATGAAAGGGCTGTCTTGACCAATAGCAATTATTCATTTGTTTCGGACCAAGGATTCTGTTCGTGTTGTTGACCAATGGGATCGGCTTCTTCACTGTTTGTTTGCTGTGAAGAATTTGTGGATTTGCTGGGTACCCGTTGCTGCCTTCGTCCCCCGTTTTCTCCTCGCTTTGGGTTGTTGGGGTGATGTCGATGCGTTTCGTTTTCGAGTGGGAGTAGAAGCTTGCATTCCCGGTTGAGAAAATAATCTTTTTCGATCATTGGATGTTGCTGGGGGAGGGGCTTGTGTGACGTGGCAGCCTGTGGAGGGCTAAAAAATATATTTTGAGTTTTCTGCAAAAGAAAAATATAATATCACTATTTCTGCAGATGAATTACAGGATACTTTAAAAATGTTTTCAACACAAGAAGGGAATTATCGCTTAACTAGCAAGACCACTCTTCTATGTGCTTAAATGAACAGAATGAAAAATTTCTTTGTCAAAGAGCTTTTGTTCTCCTATTATCTAATCGACGCTTCAATAACTCTAAAGACTTTAATGATAGATGTGTAAACATTCTTCTTAATGGTCTTGACTCGAAATTAGTATGAAATTTCAGAAATGCATTGTCTGAAAAAAATCTTCTGACCTCGCCTTTTTCCTTATGTGAGAATTCAAAATATTTATTCAGATAAAAATATTCTTCCGAACGATAATGTTGCCGAACTTCATCAAGTATATCATTGTTACTTGAGTTTACACTAATAAGAAAGATAAGAGAACGAAAAAATAATACCCCTATCACAATATTCTTCATTAAATCCTGGGAACGATTGAACCAATCAGAGGATCCCAATTTTGTTAATAAGTTTGTATGAATATCTAGCCGGTGTAAGAGTCTGATGAGAACCGGTGAAATAAAAGCTTTATTACCAATTATTCACTTTTCTTCCAATCCTCATAATGAATTTCTCATTAAATTCAGAAATAAAGAAACTTGGAGAATTTCGGCAATATTCCCCACAAAACGAAAAAATAATAAGTCTTAAACTTTTTATCTATTAAGATTGGTTTCATAAAGGTTTACTCGAAAATATCTGCTAACAATGAGCCAATTGGACTTCCCATTGCAACTCCATCAATTTTTTTGTAGTACGTTCCCCCAAACTTGAAATCGATGTTCTTTACGGTCATGAATATCAGGTCAGCTACTACATCTGGGGGGATTCTGCTGAGAGAAGAAAATTTAACTCATTAATTCTTGATGAAACTTATGGTTTCTTTGAGAGGCACATTCGTGAACGATGAAGAGACATCAAAGGAAACCATTTTGCATGCAAGGAAATTTTTCTGGCAGATCTTCTCCACCGCTTGCATTGCATTGGAAACTGAATGTGAACATAATTGTTTTCTCAGTGGCATTAATTTGTCCATTAGTCATTTGACCAAATTGTGCTGTGGCCTGCAAGACGTATCAAGTATGGGCCTGTAGGATAGTTCCGGAGTATTCTTATGGATTTTGGGGAGTAGATACAATTGGCTAATGTCTGCATCTCTTTTGAACAGGGAATTGAACTCCTCAGCCGTGATTAGGTTTGAATTGGGTTCATCAAGAGTTCGATCTTTCAATTGACTGCGTTGTTGAAACCTTTAATACGCATTTCTGCTTCCTTTCTATCGAAATCTTATTTTGTCTGATAAAAGTCTTCTTCCTTTCAGGATATAGTTCGATTTCCTCACCAAACAGATTCCGGTTCTTTTGTCTAAGTGGCATAGCCTGACTTCAGGTTTTTTGTCTAAGTTTTATTAATGCTTCATAGGGACATTTCTGTAGCTTCGGGGCATCCGGATTTCTTTGTTTGTATTGGATCCACGCATCGCGGACAACTGAATTGAATCTTTCCCTGTCTTGTTGGGAGGAAGCTGTTAAACTTTTGGTTCTTGTTATTAAATTTTGAAAGCCATATCAGTTTCAACTTCAGGTTTTGTTAGGTTAGGCATGCAGAATTTTAGTCCTAGGCTTAATATTTGTCTGGTTGTTTTATCCAAAACTAGATCTGTAAAATTGAATGTATTTGAACCAAGTTCTTCCGGGAAAAGGGAGTCAATGGGGGAATTGACCACTGATTTTTCCATGGTCAAACAACTTCGTAAACCGACGTCGTTGACCATCGGATTAACCTTTGCTAGGAATCTTTCAACCATTTCTGCAGGCAATAATCTGATATTTTTTAGAGCACTCAATTTCTGTTTTTCGTCGATTTCAATTTCCTTCTTGAGGTTTTCAATCCAATCATTCGCTATATAGACAGCGTTATGAGGTGTGAGATGCATCTTAATTGAGGTTTACTTTTTTGTTATGGAACATCGATGATTTCGAAGTGAATCTATTCGGGCGGTAATATTCGTTACAATATTATTAGTATACAATATAGCATATGGTTTAGTCTGGTAGGTATATTAATTATTTGGTTTACCCCAGATTTAAACAATTATGTTTCTAAAAGAGATGATTCCAACCTTCATCAGGAAGATTGAGATCACCAAGTATATAAGTGATTGTGTAATTAGCTATTTTATAAACTAGGACTATATCTATTTTTTCGTGTCAGACAGTTTAAGTGCTCATTTTTGTTAATTGAAGTGGTATAAGATGATGTGTTTATAACCAATTCTATCAAATCTAATAAATGTATAGCCTTCTAAATGAAAACAATGGTCAGAATGAGATTCATGTAGCCATGTCTCAGAAAAACAGAAAAATCATATTGTGTATTCAGAATAAAACTATTCAAGAGAAAATATACACTGAGAAAAAAACCAATTGAGTTTCTTATCTTATTTTTTCACTAAATAATTTATCATGTTCTGTTCTGTTATTTGTTATGTTCAAGAAACTTGATGAAGTTGAAATTTTCGTCAAAATAGTGCTCTATGTCGATCTGATAACTTTTCTTCTTGCATTTAAAACATACTCTTCGATCTTTGATAACTCCGAGCTAACTAATTAGAGATGATTGATTCCTTTGAAGTATGAGTTATTACAAGATTAGAATTATCGTCATAAATTTACTCGTTTCTTAGGTAATTTTCATTGAAGATAATAAGTCCTGATTACACTTGGCAATAATAGTTTCCAAGTAAAAACTTCAACTGGTTATAAAAGATGCTAATTAATTTTGGGAGAAAGTAAATCATACATCTTTAAGAAGGTAAAATTATTAAAATTAATGGTATCAAAATACAGGTAAAAACTCCGATTAGTTAACCATTTTTTCCAATAGTGAATTAATACGATGTTTTATATCTCTCTGCCCAAAAGGGATGAACTGTAATCAAGCAATATGATTAGTCTATATGTTAACTCGAATTTGATTGGCTGTTGTATACTTAAACACAATTCTTCTCATTCCCGTAGATGAATCCTATGCTAAGGATGGATATTCAATGAATTAACTGTATTTGAATTTTGAATAATCAAATTTAAACTATAGATCAACTAGATTTTGGGTTAGAATAAAACCGTTTTTTATACATTAAAATAATTTTATTGAATTAAAACTTCATTGGATGAAAAATAACTTTTCATAAAATTTTTTTTTGAAGTTAATTTCCTTTATTTTTTAATTTCTAATAATTGATTTAGTTATCAACTATATAGAATTAAAATTTAATAAAGATTTTCATCAAAAAGCTGAGACATTCATAAGCGAAAGAATTTTATTTTGTTTGTTTGTAAGAATTGTTTCTTGTCAAGAAAGGGCTTTACTATGCTAGCGAGCTTTTTTGTTATTTTAAGAAAACTCACATAAACATAAGATTTTCAATCGTAAAAACGGGGGCCTGTGAGGATTTAGTTTAGCATGGTGTGTATTCACACTCATCGATAAAACATGGGGAAGTAAGAATGATAATGAGCAATCTGCCTATGTATTACACTAAAGGCTTTCAATGAGAAAAACATTAACAGTTTTGACGAAATGAATCATGCATGTTGGAATAATTAATTTCTATCTATATAACGCTTGACTAGGGATTTTCACACTATAATTATCATTGCAATTTTCATCAGATTGAATTTATTGAAATAAATTGTCTTCAATATGAAAACACCTTTAATTATAAGTAAACTATTTTTTAAATTAAGGTTTTGGTTTTCATGAATGCCGTGAGTGTGAAAGTAATATTAGAATGAAGAGGTTAATATTTCCCGATAAATCTGTTCTATTGTTATTTTAAGAAATAAAAATAATGCTGAAAATAGAGGAATAATATTTCAGGCATACTCTTCAGCCTCTTAAATGGCAAATATATACTAAGATACAAAGTTTTTAAAGAAGGAATATTATTGGCTCTCTAGTTGAGGAAACTCTGGGATCACATTTTAAAGATGACTATTGGTGGGAAATAGTCATACAAAAGACGTATGGACTACTACAGTTAATTACACACATGATGGCTCACTGGATGAATATATTTCTTACCAAAATTATATTTATACCTCTCTGCTCCTCTTCAGGTGACCAATAATTTGCATGAAAACCAACAACCAATAGAATTTGAGTATTTTCCTAAACAATTTTTCCTCCACTTCTCACCAAACCTAAGCTATGCGGGAACGATTATTTATGTAACATGTATTTTGTTCATTTATTAAAATCAAATTTATCATAAATTTTTTTTAATCAAGGATTTCCGATAATTGATTGGAATTTTACAATTTTGAACAAGTTTTAGTTTCAAATTGATTGAGTACACCATTCGTTCTGTGGTGTTTAATATAGTTTAATATTCATTTCTCGATTGAATAAAATCAGATTTCCTTCATCTAAATTTTACATGAATTTAACCATCTGAAGCAATTTATAATTGTTTTATAATGGGAATGGAAACTAAATTGAAATCATTATATTTTCGATTAACGAAACCTTATTATTATTTCAATATGACTAACATAGATACCAAACGGGGGTTTCATATGGCTTTAAAATAACATAAAGATCATGAATAATCACTAATTAGTCATTGGAATGGGGTAAAAGATATTGTCCCTTTTTTGAGGGAGGGGTAGGGAAAATGACGTAATATATGAAAGTGTGGGAATGTTGAACTGAATTGTTATTATAGTCGATTCTACATTCTACTATAGTGATGTGATTTTGAATTAAAAATTCTAAATCTATTTCAGATCCTAACTTATAAACTAATTTTTTGTGAATGCTGGCTTAATGAAAATTTCACAACCCAGTTAAAAAAGCATTGTCTATCGGTGCTAATATCTTGATCGGGAAGTTAATAAAAACAGAGTTATTTTATTTCAGTAATGCGTGATGCTAGAAACTTAATTTTTATTTGTACGATAATATTGTCGAACCTCATGAAGAATATTATGTGAAACCAGTGAGAAGTCAACAATAGTTGATAATCAAATTACCAGTCAACCTGTAATTAGTGATAAAAGAGAAAGGAAAAACTGCTCAACAACCAAAAGAAAATGAAAAAGGTACAGTGGGCAGTTACAAATTGACAACTTTCTCAAAAGGCA
>SSNU01000099.1:0-19089 GCA_012064415.1 Gyrodactylus bullatarudis
TTTGCTAATTGCAGGTTTCTCATTGATTGGCTTGAAACTGATAATTACTGGTTGAGAAATAATTTGATTATCAACTATTGTTGACTTTTCTGAGTGTGCATTCTCATCAACTGTAACTGTTTCTGGGAACACTCTCGTTGATATTGAAAAGGAAACCTCAATTACATTTACGTCAAAAGTGAATTCAAAATTTTCAAGTACCTTATCCAGTTCCTTTTCAATATCAACGAGAGTGTTCGATCAAAAATATATTTGTTTGTGGATCGTCAAGAATTTATCGGACAGCAACTATACAGATGTACCCTTATGTTCCCTCAAATCATTGGTGTTTTCTTTTCAAAGAAATTGGACAAAGATCATCGAGTCCCCAGTATTTATCTGTCTGATTTAGTTCCTAGATTTCCCATTAGAGTTACAGATATTATAGACTATTTACTTAGTAACAATTTGTCATCGAATGAGATTTCGATCAATCAAACACAGTGACGAATTTTTCAAGTTCTAGTTAACATAAAGGTCAATTTGAAAATTTTGAAGAATTGGCGCGATCATATTTTGATAGATTGGATCCGAAAAGTCCACTTTCCAATTTAAGATTTTTCAATGTACAAGTGAGTTCTAACAACTTTAATACTCATCTGATAAATTAATTTTTTTAACTCCAAAAATTAGTCTACTACTCAAGTACCTGAAAGGTTTCAACTTATCACACTTAAGTTTTTTGTTTGGCGTAATTTAAGAAAAAAACATGTCAAGGAATGTGAAGAAAAAGTTTCCCCTGAAAATTTCGAAATACTATATAGACAAACAGGAAACAACGTCACATCCCTTAAAACTGTTGAAGCCATATTCATATCAAGAGAACAACCAAACTTATGTGTACAAAAAAGGTTTGTACAGCCTTTAGTGCTACCCAAAGCAGTATTAAAGCCAAAACAAAACGTCCAGATCAGCATACCAACATTGGAGATGGAAAAAACAGCCTCAAAAAGAAATTTGGTGCAATCTTCAATTAAATCTTTCTACACACAAGCTTGAATTGAAAGGAGATAAAACTAAAATTGTCCAAATAAGTGTAATATAGAACTAAACTACAATAACTATTTATGTATTAATAATAATGAACTGCTGAATTTTATTGAATGTACATAAACAATAATTATGTTTAAATGATTAACTTGTAACACATACAAAAATGATAATTGGATTGGGGTACACATGATATAGGACACTCAAAGACAAAAAACCTTACATGAGTCATACTTGCATAACTACGAAATATATGCATAGAGAGGTACACTACCTATGAGAGGCTATTCAATCAAATCTGTTCATTGTATTAATCAAATTTTTAATTGTACATATATTGGCATGTAAAAGACTGATGAGTATGCCTGAAATACAGCGCTTATCTCTTACATAATCAGGCATCGCCTCTTTTTTCTTCTCTATGTCAGACAGCATAGCCATAGTAAAAAAGGATATTGAAAAACATATCACTGATCAAAATAAAATTATACCAGAATATAGAGAAAAATCTATGTCTGTATATTTAAAATTGAAAATTAATCATTGTGTTCTATTAAATTGATCTGCTGCTAATTCATGATGAAAAATAACTTGTAAATTTCCCAATGAGCTTTCCTCGATTCTGATTGGTCCATGCATTCAACGAATGAGAGTAGAGCTAAATTTGCCCTATATAAGAGGGGAACGCTGGGATTTTATTTCATCTCTTCTCACTTTACGGGACTTTTACCTGTAATTAGTTTGGAATGCTGTTGAAGTATGAACAAAAATGAATTTCAAATATCGAAATTAATAATTGAGAAAAAGATTTCGTTATTGGCTTGAAAGTTTTCAATAGGAATTTAAATAAAACTGTTTTGGTTTTGATGATAGAGTTGACTCAGCTTATACAAATATTGAGTACAATATTATAGTGCCAAATTACTTCTTGATAATACAGCTTTTAAACTCTTAAGGAAAGTTTGTTTGGAAAGTCTTCTACAAGATTAAATGATCATCTTGATAAGGATACTGCAGTAACTAAGCATGTACAACAGGAGAAAAATGTGGCTTCAGTTTCGAGTTTTTCTATACGTTCCAAAGATCAGAAGCATAACAGCATAGATTTATGTGTCAAAGAGAAAATCAATCTATAAAAACCCAATCTACGTGTTCAGAACATACAATTCATATAATCTCAACTACTCTATGCTGTGTTAGATTTTCACTTTTCACTCCATCTTTGTTACTTAATGGAGAGTTTTATTATGTTTTGTTCTAATTAACTTTATGTTCTACTATTTCTTTTATTGTTTGTAAATTTCCTATGAAAAAGTAATGATATTATCCTAAACTCTATTTTTCGGATAATAATTATTTCCAAAATTAATGAGCTCGAAAAGAAAAATTCTTATGCGTTGAATTGTGTTACAGTTGTACCTCCGTCATAACTGTTTAAAGGAGAGAGCATCAACAACCTAATGGATCCTACCTCTCTGCCCCCTGAAGAATTTTATCTATTGTACCTCATTGTACCGAATTTCAAGAGATTATCGCAAAAATGAAAATTTTTTTTTCATCATATAAAGCAGATTCTCATTCCTACTTGAAGAGAATTTTAAAACTAATCTTGTCACAAAATTCCAGGTGGATACCATGCTTTTCAAGACCATGAAGTGAATTTAAACTTTGGACTGACAAGAATCGATATTGAGTTTTCTGATGAAATTTTTATGTAAATCCTATTCCATCCCAATTATATCCCCCATACACTCTCACACATTGTACGTGTAATTACAAAAGCTGTCAAAGTAATTAGTGACCATAATAATTAATAAAAAATCATTTATTCTTTTAATCGTATCTGGGAATGTATGAAACAGTTCTCAATCACACAAGTTTTTAAATTATCTAACGCGGTCATAATCCCAACGTCTGATACAATCTAAGCTAACTTTTTTTCATGTAAAACAGTTTTGCTGTCAAATTTTTCACACATGTCGAGTATTTTGAGTTTTTGTTGAATAGAATATTCTTCTCTCTTGAATATCTATTTTTGGGAGTAATTTCTTATGCAGGCAATCATATGCGATTGAGTTATTTTGATTCAATAAAAAGTCCATAATTTCATCATAGAATCTTCGGCCTGCTGATTTCACAACTTTAAAAAATTAGAAAATAATTACTTCGTTAATAACGTGACATTTATGGGATGGGAATGCAAGAGACCCTTGGATATATGATAATTATTAAGATTAGGCATGAAAAGAGAGTTAATTAAATAATAATAACTATACTTGGTCACTAATTACTTTGACAGCTTTTGTAATTACACGTACAATGTGTGAGAGAGTATGGGGGATAGAATTGGGATGGAATAGGATTTACATAAAAATTTCATCAGAAAACTCAATATCGATTCTTGTCAGTCCAAAGTTTAAATTCACTTCATGGTCTTGAAAAGCAAGGTATCCACCTGGAATTTTGTGACAAGATTAGTTTTAAAATTCTCTTCAAGTAGGAATGAGAATCTGCTTTATATGATAAAAAAATAATAAATTCATTATTGCGATATTCTCTTGAAATTCGGTACAATGAGTTCACTACACGACCTTAAAATATCAATGAAAAATTAGTTTTATAATAAAATTTATTACTGATTCGGAAATCAATGAAAAATATTCATAGGGTACTGATATATTGCTGAAATTTAATTAGTTTGGAAAAAATTAAAATATTCTATACACACGTCTTCTCATTAGTATACAATTATAATAAATATAATTCTTCAGGGGGCAGAGAGGTAGGTATCACTTTTACACAGTTATTACGGAGGTACCAGAGTATAATATATTGAATATTAGACTTTTCTCACGTGGTTTTTTCTCTAGTTATCAATATTTTTATATTTTTCTTCTATAAATTATTCTATTCTATTATTATTATTCAAGCTTAGATAATCGATCTAATAATAGGTAGCTTTAAAAAGAGAGAAATTTTATTAGAGCCAAAACTAAAAATACAATTGAAGCATCAATTTTACAGATTGTCAAACAATTAACTAACGGATCTAAAATCATGATTAAAGATTCCCTTACTGGTCAAAGAGTTTTTGGAATCAGCTTTTGAAAAAAAACAATTTCAAACGGGTGTTGCATAAAAATTCATGTTTGACGGATAAATTGGAGAACAGCTATCACAATCAAGAGAAAGCCAAGCAGGATATTATTACTCCATTCCTAGGATTTTTTCAAATTTGTGTCATAGTTGGGTAATATAAACAGCCAAGATGTTGCCTATTCCCTGCAGAATTGTACAAGAAGACAAGTGTCTCAATTCGAAGATGACGTTAAAGAGACAATGCGTTTTTTGACATTTTTATGATTTTTTTTCTATGAACGAGTTAATAAAACTAACTAAACCTTGAAAAGCTTGAGAAAAGAATTCATAAGAAGTTTTCATTAAATCTGAATTTTCATTAGAATAAATTTCGACTAAATCTTTATCTTTGAAATGATTTATTGTAAGAATTGAAAGAGACCATTGAATAACAAAATTCTACTTTGCGATGATTTAGTTTTCCTAATAATTGACTTTTAGAACAAACATTTTTTTAGATAAACATTAGCTTCTTTATGCGATACAGAGAATAGACCGAAGGGCCAGTATTGACATGCAAAAAAATTATTCGCTAACAAGTAAAAGCATTGCCAGGGATAGTGAGGGTTTAAAGAGGAAAATAAAACATAACGCTTTCTACTCCTAATGTGTAAGGAGCATGGTTCATCCACAAAATGTCTCTTCTAGAAGCGTAGACATAAGGATAGAACTTGCCTAATTGGCAAAAACCCGGTGCATATGTATAACTCCAGCCAATTTATGCTATAATGAAAATGGGAAATCAGTGAGTGAACAGAAATCACTAGTGAAAGTGGGAGACCAGTGAAAATAAAATAAATCAAATTTTTCCCATTTTCACTGGTTTTTTCCTGAAATCATATATCTAATATATTATCTATTCCAAAAATAGTTTATTCATGTCATACACTGTGTATTACACGTACAATGGACCTCCGTAATAACTGTGTAAAAGTGATCCCTACCTCTCTGCCCCCTGAAGAATTATATTTATTATAATTGTATACTAATGAGAAGACGTATGTATAGAATATTTTAATTTTTTCCAAACTAATTAAATTTCAGCAATATATCAGTACCCTATGAATATTTTTCATTGATATTTTAAGGTTATACTCATGTCGTGTAGTGAACTCATTGTACCGAATTTCAAGAGAATATCGCAATAATGAATTTATTATTTTTTTATCATATAAAGCAGATTCTCATTCCTACTTGAAGAGAATTTTAAAACTAATCTTGTCACAAAATTCCAGGTGGATACCTTGCTTTTCAAGACCATGAAGTGAATTTAAACTTTGGACTGGCAAGAATCGATATTACATAAAAATGTCATCAGCAAACCCAATGTGCCTACTCATTAGTATACAATTATAATAAATATTATTTTTCATGGGGTAGAGAGGTAGGGATCACTCTTAATACAGTTATGACGGAGGTACAACTATACATAGGGGATTTTATTACAAGATAACCCAAACTAGGCTTTATAGTTTTTTTTAAATACTAATTTTGGCTTGTAAACAAGTTATTGCCTTCATTCATGTAAATTTATTCTTATTGGTCAATCATTGGGGCAAAAGAGGGAGTTGTTTTGATAAAATTAGTTTTTAAGAATAAGACTAAGTGAGCGAGTGAATTAAGAGTTGTATTTTTAAAAATTTCAAAATTCTTTTTAAACTTGAATTTTATCTTGTTGAGTCATTCATTGACAAAAAATGTTGATAACATGAAATTAATGACTTGTTTTTTGAAACTAGTGATTACCTGAAATAAAATTTCAACAAACTAAATTACTACGAACTTGAGATCCAACCGAAGAGATGAATAAATAAAATAACCCCTTGTACGTGAAATAAAGTGTATGACATGAATAAACTATTCACGCATATATCTGGAATAGATAATACACTTGATATATCATTTCAGGGGAAAACCATTGAAAATGGGAAAAATTTGATTTATTTTATTTTTCACTAGTGATTTCTGTCCACTCACTGATTTCCTATTTTCACTGTTACATTTATTTTATAAGAAAGTATGTACGGCAATTTAACAAAATTTAAATTTATAACAGAAATCAGTATACAGGTAAAAGCTCTGTAAAGTGACGAGAGTTGTGAATGTGCACGTATACGTTAGTTATATACCATTTCTACCCAAAAATCATGACCATTAGAGATTGAGAATCAGAATCGAGCAACATTCCTCCTACTATTTTCCCAAGGTCCCAAATATATTTTGCTACCAGAATCTCAAATTTTTCAATAGGTTGATGAAATTTTGTAGATGTTCTCAATATTTTATTCTAATTAATTTCCACTTCGAATTTTTTTAAATCTTATCAGGAAGAGGCCGTTACAAGAAGAGCTAAAGCAGCAGCCAGTCAGACTTAAATTTAGTACCATTATATTCAGCATGAAATTTAGAGTAAACTTGGAAATTTCCAAGCTTCTATTCTAAAATATATGGCTAAAATTCGATTTTGAAAGCACCACATACGTACCACAATGAACAGAGAGTGGGTCACACACACACTTCCTATATGTTATGTATAGAGGAACACATTTATGTTGGGAAAGACATGTATCGAATTTAATGATTTTGTACAAGTAATAGATAAGGCTAATAAAAAGTACATGAGAAAGGATAGAGAGCATCATGGTTTTGGAGAACTTACCACGAGGTGTACACAATGAAATATGAGCGGTGTACTCACGTGGTGATACAAATTAACCTCTCTTCTATTGGTCAGTTAGCATTCTATTCCCTTATTGGCTAGTGATAATTGTGTACAAATAAATTGATATTTATGCCTCATTACTATTGGGTGGTGTTATAAATAAATATTGTTTTTTTGAGAACGTAATAATGACTGCTACATATAGAATGTAATGTGAAATCCTACAACGCCACATTTGGATGTGAATGTTTTAACTAATCTGTTCTTGCTAATCTAAAACAGGGTTATCTTTTAAAAAATCAAGATTTTTCACAATTTCCAATGAACCTTGAAGGTTTCTCATGGCCAAATGGTTTTCCAATAATCCCAAGTTATTTTTCATTGTTCTTCGAAGCTCTTGGTTATCTTCATTCCTTTTGGGTAGGAGACCAGTTTCTTCCAGCATTTTATGATCACATTTGGATCGATATCGTCCCATATAGATGTAGCAATATCAATGCAGTCTGCTAGATTCAATATTCGACTCATATCATTGACATAGATTCCTCTAACAGACCTTATTTCTTCCAAGCGTTTGTAATACATCGCCTTGAACTTTCTTATAATTCCAGCATCGATAGGCTGGAGTACGGAGATCGAATTTTCAGGTAGATAGACGATTTAGAAATTATCAGAACTAGATTTAATAAAATTAATTAACTTGAGGATAATAATTTTGAGGATACGACAGTTGAAATTGCTATAATCAGTGGTCCTGATCCCACCCATGTAGATATACCTGGTCCTTCACATGGAGTCTTGATGGTTGACAATTCTCCAGTTCCAAATTCTGCCACCAAAAGGCAGCCATCAAAAAAATACCTTATGTCCCACCCAAAATATATAAAACATCTTTTAATATTGAATAAAGGTAGAAGATGATGCCAATTATTTCACATGAATTTTTGATATGTTTTCCATTCCATTTCATGTAGAAACCCAACTTCTTGATCAATAGGTTGACTTCATCAGCAGGTAAATCTAGTTCTGTGAGATGTGTACAAACATCGGTTTTTTTTCACATGTGAAATAATTGGCATCATTTGAACGATAATATTGCCGAACTTCATCAAGAATATTTTCGTTAGGATCTAAACTCATGAGGAAGGTTTAGAGAAAACAAGCGTATATTATAGTGATAAACATTATATTTCGCCGGGTCTCTTCAGACTCTACCCCGGTAACGTTTATATACTTTTTCAATGCAAATATTTTGAGGCCTTCCATTGGTCCATCTATTAATTTTGTTTCAGCTTTGAATTGGGGGGGGGGTCGGTAGGAACACTCTGATCATAATTAACTACTTTTGTCTCTTCACAAAGCGATCGATTGTTTGTTGCCCACTGTCTCTACGTCGTTTTCTTTTTGCTTTTTCACAACTTTTCTTTTCAATAATTACAGGTTGGGACATAATTGGATTATCAACTATCGTTGACTTCTCTTTGATTTCATTTGTATCCAAATCTGTAACTGTTTCTGGGGCACTGCTAGGAACTAGAACTGGTTGATTATCGGCTACAGCCGACTTCTCGTTATTTTCATTATGACTTTTAGTTTCCTTTTGTGTGGAAAATAGGCTAGGAGGTTCAATCGTAGTTTTGAGAATTCTGCCTATTTTCTCAATTTGCTTACTCTTTATATGAGCATCTCGGCCTTTGAAGCCCAATTTTCTCGCAAGCTCCTTTTGGACACACAAATCTGGCTTCAACTTGGTAATGAAGTGACTTTCTGCGGACCCAAGATTTGTCTGCCTCACTTTACAGGATTCACTCGGATTTACTTGGTAGAGGATCTTGAAGTTGGAAGCATCGACGCTGTGGCCTGTATCCTCTATATGATGTTGAACTGCGCTATTGTACTTTGGCCTCAGATGTTCCCTTACTCTTTCACCGAGTGTTCGCGTTGTCTGGCCAACATACGAGGATCCTCATGTACAAGTGAATTGGTAGATTACTCCTTTTCTTTTTAACTTTGGAATTTTGTCTTTGTTCCGACCATTGAGAAGCTTGGATGTTTTCGAGATAAGTTTGAGCTTTCTACCAGGGAATGTTCGCTTGGTAATGTTGGCTAGTTTGTTGTTCACAATCGATCTGCTGGCATCATCTTCTACCTTTATTCAATATGACTACGGTGACTCAGCTCAAAACCGATGTTTATACACATCTCACAGAACATCTATTAATAAATAATATTTTTTACATTAAATGTCTCAAATATTTATTTATATATTTAGATTAATGAGTAACACATGAAAAGGCTAAAAGGTAAATTAACATTTTTGATAAGTCAAAAATTTATTGGAGAGTTTTGGTGTTTTTCAGCTTGCATTTTATACTTATTTTCTTTGACTATTTCTTCCATGATTTGTAAATTATTATTTTGAATGAACTTTTAATTTATATCATTTTTGAAGAATTACCACTCATGATACTTCAAGAAATGTAAATTTGGTTTAAATATATTTTCCTCCAATTTTTCTAAATTATCAATTTAAGTGGATTTTCGGACGTGTTTGAAAAACTACGTGAATTACTTATTCGTAATAATCTCCCCCACCGGATCCCTGTTTTAAAAGAATCTTCTTACTGAAATATTATCTTCTAACTCTAAACTTTATTATTCTTATGGCCAATTGAAGTTTTATCGTGAAATGTCTTGATCGGAACCAATACCCAAGGTCCTTTTGGAAGAAATGTACATTTGGTTTAAATATATTTTCTTCCAATTTTTCTAGAATATTAGTAGGTTTTATTATAATTTTCTAAGTATTCTATATCATAAATAAATAAAATCGCTCAATGAATTCTGACTTGTACTAAAAATCTCAGGAATATTCACAATTTCGTGAAAAAGCATAGAAATTAAGTAATCTATAAAAATCATCTGTGCAGCCTTGATAAAATCAAAATCTACAGTGCAGTGCACAAGGCACGGATAAAAGCTGGTTTTATGCAAAGCCCATCAGAATAATTTTTTCTATCATACATTCATATCCAAATATGGCGTGGTAGGATTTTACATTACATTATAAAGTGCGTGTGTGACCCACTCTCTGTTTATTGTGATAGTGGTGCGTATGTGTGAGCAGAAACCCCTATTCTATGTAAGAGGAAGAGAACAGTGTGACAGCTTTGATTGACATGTTTGTATTCACACCTATGTATGTAAAATGTACAAATGGTCAACTCCATGACGAATCATGGGAAGGGGTATGGGATTCCGAAAACGAAAAATGAATTTTTTGATTTTTCATCTAAAATCATTCAAAATCTGAGACTGATTTCAAAATCGAATTTTAGCCATATATTTTAGAATAGAAGCTTGGAAATTTCCAAGTTTACTCTAAATTTCATGCTGAATATAATGGTACTAAATTTAAGTCTGACTGGCTGCTGCTTTAGCTCTTCTTGTAACGGCCTCTTCCTGATAAGATTTAAAAAAAATTCGAAGTGGAAATTAATTAGAATAAAATTTGAGATTCTGGTAGCAAAATATATTTGGGACCTTGGGAAAATAGTAGGAGGAATGTTGCTCGATTCTGATTCTCAATCTCTAATGGTCATGATTTTTGGGTAGAAATGGTATATAACTAACGTATACGTGCACATTCACAACTCTCGTCACTTTACAGAGCTTTTACCTGTATTAAAATCATCTTTAAGCTGAATTCATTCTCATCACACATTAATAATTGTCTCACTCATCAATAAATGTTCTAATTAGATCATTCGTATGTAAATAAATTTATATACTTTATATCTATACGTTGTGCCGAATTTGGATAATTTGCCGATTATTCATAATTATTTTCACAATTTATTTATGACACTTCCAATTACCCAGAATAAGTTTTTTTATACATTTGCACATTCTTGAGTTGCATTCCTTAAGACAATTGCTTCTAAAAAAGCCTTGTCTTCGTGACTGACCAGTATTCGCAGCTCTTATACTAACAGGGTTTTTCGGAATCAATTTTTCTGGTAGAATTCTAACTTTTCCGAATCCTAATATTTCTTGAATCGAACCCTGTTCTGTTGCAACTTCATATCCATTTTCTCGAACTTCTGTCACAATACCAATAAGATTTCGATTATCAACTCTGGATCGGTCTATTACTGGAATAGGTATGCTTACATTATCTCCAACTGAAGCCTTTGGACAGCATATTCTCAGCATTTTCGTGCAAGCTTGATTTGGATTTTTCACGAAGAACAACGATTAAGTCAGCTCTTTATTGAAAAATCAAATAAAACTTACGATTGGCCATTTCAAAGTTATCTTCAAAATCTTCTTCTTGACTTGAAAACGAGTCTTCTTTCATGTTTCGAGATCATTTTTCTGTAGGTATTCAATTCCAAATAGACATTTATATGGTATCTTTTTAATTGTTCGATGAAAACGATTATTTTTTATTGCTTGTATTTTTCGAACACCTTTTTTGGTAAAATGACCTTGATATACCATCATAAATTTGAAATCTCCATCCGAAGAAGACTGAAAATCTATTAAATCTACCTGTTTTCTTTGATTAAAATTGTTTGAAAGTATTGGCTTCACAACTATTCCTTTTTTCTTCGATTAAATATTTCTAGCACAAACTTGACAGAGAGTTATGTGAAGATTGGTTTGTTCATAAGTTTTAGTACTCTTGATCAACCTGAATTTTGGTCATCTTTCGTCCTCCGTGACCACATTTTCATGGCATATTTTAATCATCTGATATATTTCTCCAAGTTTAACCAGGTACCTGAATTTACCAGAGCTACCTTCTTTTGTAACATTTTCTTCTTCTGATCTCAAAACAAATAAAGAGTACTTTTCACGAATTCTGTAATGCTCTGGCTGAAGACAGACCCCGGTATTGTCATATTTAATTTTTGAAAGAAGATTTTGGTATTCTTCCTCTGGCATTAGACGATTATTGTCAGCTTTGAGCGAGGTCATTAGACGAGTATAGAACTGTTCTCGTGTCATGTCAAATTAATTATGAGGTTGATTTCATGAGGTTTCATAACAAAATTGTTCACTTATCGAGGTTCTTATAAAGATTTTACAAGCCTACTGGAATTCATACGTATTATGCTGAAGATAGCTTTTAGGCACCATAATTTGATTTCACGTGCAGAGCTTAACGAAAACAATTCTGAAAGGTGTTGACTCCCGACTTTTGAAAAATGTTTATATAAAGTTTTTATATTTTAACACATGAATTTTATTACTTATGTTTCAATAATTTCTCCTCCTTCATTTCTATAATACTCTAGACAGGACCCTTGTGTAATACATTGTGTATGGTCGGTTTTTTTAAAAGATAAAACACTCAAAATAAGAGTTAAATTTATCATAAATAACTGTTAAGTAAAAACTTTATAAGTAAAAATTTTAGTTAAAAGACATGTTGAACATTTTAATATTTATGCATTGATAAAAGCTTAAATACATATCGCATACACGATTGCATAGATGGATGTTCGCTGCACCCTGAAATGTATTATTATCCAAAATCGGAAAGGGAATTCTCGCACAATCGGCAAATTATCCAAATTCGGCATAACATATATATTTATATACTGTTACTTATATTTTTTCATATAGTTTTTCTTAATGTCTTAATTTGGATTTTTTATGAGTGAGTCACTACATATCCTATCAAATTTTTATTGTAATTACAAAAATTACTAACTACAATTTAAATACTCTCAGGACTCCATTCGATTCTTAAATAACATTTCAATATTTTCATCGTCTATATTTTTCCAATATTTTGGATTTTTTGTAATTTTCTATAACTTGTTGTCGATTGTGTATTCATCGAATTTGGATTTTATGTTTTTATGGGTCACTCATTCACTACGGATATTCTCTAAAATTAAAAACTTAACTTTGTAAAAAGTAGTAATTAATAATAAGTTAACTCATTTTTATGTTAATTGATATTCGTAACATATTCACTAACTAATAGTTGCGATAAACATTGTTGATTGTAAAATTTTCAGGAATATCTCTAGTTTTCTGAAACATCTTGGTCTTTATGATTTACCTCGAATTTGAACATTTATTTATGAATTCATAAGTTTGATTTTCGTTTTCCTACTGTCCGTCGAATTTTTATTATGATGTCTATTTTTAAGAATGGTAATATTGACTTCTAATATTAGGAAATTTAGAGCTTCATTTTTCTCACATTCATGAGTGAGCTTACACACGAATACTATTTAGATCTCTAAAAAATCTCTTCTGTGTTACATTATTTTCGTACACTGTCGTTAATGGGTTTCATTGAGGCCAGAAAATTTTCAACTGGACGACTAATCGGGCTTCTCACCGCTACCATATCTATCTGTTTGTAGTACATCCCTCCGAATTTGAAGTCAATATTTTTCACCGTCAACTAAATCAAATCTCTTAGTATCAGGTAGAAATCTGAAAAGAAGAGGAAGAAAATTAGACATTTGGTTCTTTATAAAATTCACCGTTTGCTTAAGAAAAAACGTTTTTCAATAGAGAAGAAACCATAAAGGTTTGCATCTAGAAAATCGAATTGTCTTATTTTCTCAACGGCTTTCGTTGCATCGGAATTAGAACATATCTAATCCCTCAACGGCATCAACTGGTCACTTTAACAGATTGTGTTGAGGAATTGAAGATATTTCTAAAATAGGTATTTGTTTTAGCTTTTAGAAGTAAATACAACAGACTGATATCTACATCTCGTCTAGTCGTGGCATAAAATTCCACATCACTGATAAGACCTGTTTCAAGAAATGTTTTTTGGAAAACCATTTTATGCTGGAACGATAATATTTAACTTCATCAAGAATATCATTTTGTGGAAAATAATGCCGAGCTTCTTCTAAAATATTTTCTGAGGATGAAGATATCTTCATTAGGAATTAGAAGTCGAGTGAATATATTTATTGATTAAGCTTATATTTCACCGGATCTCATCAGACTATTACACCGGCTTGATATTTATATCAAATTTCATATGCATATGCAAATTCCTCTTATTGGTTCAAAAGATGTATTTGGGGATGAAACATAGGGTGAGGGTTGCAAAATATAAAAAATTGTAATAGTCTCCAGGGCTGATTCAATTATCTTCCCTTCACGAATTCATCCATCGATAATTGTCCACTGTATCTTTTTGTTTTTTCCCTCTTCTTGTGTTGGTGGGAGGGAGGTTTGGCTTCTCTCAACAACTATGTCATTGGTAGAAAAATCACAATCAGAACCGATCATCGAATTCTCAAGAATTTGAAAGATATTATTTTCGAACTTCATCAAGAATATCATTGTTGGTTTCTAAACTCATGAGGTAGGTTCGAGAAAACGAGCGTATATTTTAGTGATAAACTTTATATTTCACCGGGTCTCTTCAGACTCTACCCCGGTTAACATTTAAATATTATCACAATGAAATATTTTGAGCCCTTCCATTGGTTGATTTTAATGCTTGGACTTCATCAGGTAAGTGGGCAATGGGAACTAAATGGAAACCATGCTTAATCTGATAATTGTTTTTGTCTTCTGATCAATGGAAGACCACTCAGTCTTTATCGTTTTCCTCTCATTGTTGAGCGGCCTTTTCTTCCTCTTTTGTCACTAATTACAAGTTGGCTTATAATTGGATTATCGACTACTGTCGACTTCTTGTTTGTTTCACATTTTTCCATTTTTGTAATTGTTGCTGGGGCAGTGCATTGAACTAGAATTAGTTGATTATTTACTGTTGTCAACTTCTCATGAATTTCATTTTGATCTCTAGTTTCAATTTAAGTAGAACTTGTAGGTTTTCCAATTGATTCAAGGACCTTGCATATTTTATCTATTTGTCTTCTTTTGATATGCACTTCTCTTCCTTAGAAACCCAATTTATTATTATCTTCTGTACACACAGGTTCACTTAAGAATTAAAAAAGGTTGGTTAAAATAGGGATTTGCTAACATTATAAAAATTAAAATTATATCCTTCATTATTCGAGTAGGGGGGGGGGGGGTCTCCCAACATAGTAAGAAAAAACAGGGGTCCATAGCTAAAGTTAAATTTAAAATCGAATTTTATCGATTTTCATTCGAAAACAAAAAACACGATCATATCAACTTTGAACTCGTATAGTTTTCACCTATTATGATATTGATGCATAAAATCTGGGCAAGGGGGACAACTTTTCATTCTGCATCAGATGAAGTTATTTTTATTGATGTAAAACGAAAAAAAATATTTCCCTTATTAATGGAGCTAGATTAATAGAAAAAGGTTTAGAGGCAAGAGCATATTGATATTAGTCAAAATACAAATTTTTATTCTTTCATTGTGAAGTTCAAGCCATATTTGGCGCTTCAGAACACGTGAGGTTCTAAAAATATTTTTGAAAATTGATGGTCGTACTCATGAGTAATCAGGTAGAAATATTTAAATCAATTATTTTTCGGATAATGCATTTTCTAGGATGTTTACTGTACATATATTCTCAACATTCTCGTCTGACCAAAAGAAATATATCATCCAGGTATCTCATGTATAGTCAGTAGCTTGTGATCAATTTCTGCATTGAACGTTGTTCCAAAGAGGCAAGGAACATATCTGCTAGGAGTGGACCAATAGGACTTCCCAAGACGACACAATCGATTTGTTTGTAGTACGCTCCTCTAAATTTGAAGTCCATGTACCGTCATTAATTTCAAAGCCTTGATCGTACTACCTGGGATTCTAAAAAGTGTTGGATATTTAGCTTACTGATCTAAGATAAAATTTATCGTTTCTTTGACTGAAACATTCGTAAATAGGGAGGCAACATCAAATGAGGTCATTTTTCCATCTTCGAAATTCATCTCCCTCAGTTTTCTCACTACATCCCTCGAGTTAGACACTGAATATCGACAGACTTCGTTTCGCAGTGGCATTAATTCATCATGCGACCATTGGAAAAGTAGATGCTGCGGGCTTGCTGACATGTCGAGGATTGGTCTATCAGCGAGATCAGTTGTATCCTTGTGCACTTTTGGGAGCAAATATAAACAACTGATTGCGGCGTCCTTTTTTGTATTGATTTGGATTCATCAGATGTAATTATTCCTTTTTTGTCAAAAGACGATATTTTTTTGTTCACAGCATTTGTAGATCCTTTATTTCGTGCCTCTGCTTGGTAGGCATCAGTTTGGAGGAGCCTGCTACGGTCTGATAGGAGCTGCAATCTGATTTATAGACAAGTACCTTTATCGATATGAAAAAAATTTTCTTTCTCAGATTCGATAGAGCCTTGTAGTGACACTTTCTTAACTTTCTTAGCATCCGGAGTCTTTTGTTTGAATTGTACCCAGGCATCTTTTACTGCGAAATTGAATTTGTCCCTGTCTTGTTCGGAACTTGCTTCTCTCAGTCATCGTAATGAAGCTGTCAAACCTTTTATCTGTTTCCACATCTTGTTCGATTTTATTTAGCATACAGGATTTTGGTCCGAGGCTCAGTCAGTAAAGTTTAAAAAATATTCATTTCGGATTCTTCAGCATCAATTATACGAAACCATATTTTGTCAATTAAAAATTTTCTGGCTTTCTGCGCGCAGGACTGACCAGGCGTATTTGACCACCGTGTTACATCTTTCTTTGAACTCTTAGCTCCAATAGTTTTGATAGTTCATTGTTCAGGAATAATTAGTTTTATACCTGATCCTTAATT
This sequence comes from Gyrodactylus bullatarudis, assembly GCA_012064415.1. Lineage (NCBI taxonomy): Eukaryota > Metazoa > Platyhelminthes > Monogenea > Gyrodactylidea > Gyrodactylidae > Gyrodactylus > Gyrodactylus bullatarudis. The sequence continues at coordinate 16,551 of SSNU01000099.1, forward strand.
CTTCTTAATTTTATTAAATTATTATTCTACAACTGTAAATTGCACTCTTTATATTATTGGATAGAGAGTTTTTTACTCTAATCAACATACTGATGAAAAATAATTTTGCACGAGAAACAGAGATAGAATAAAGCGAGAGGTAGTTTCTATTCATGACATGTGAAAGATATTCATAAGCAAAATGTAAAAAATCCCCCAAAAAAAGGACAGAAGGGAGAGGAGGTTAATAACTGTCTTAAACATTTTATTGTTTCGAGCTTTCGATCTGTGAGACGAAAATTATGCTATTTTATCCAATTCTGAATTCATCTTAGTTATTATAAATCAATGCTCAAAACCTCAAAATATTTCCTTAGCTTGGTCAAGTAAACCAATATATTAGTGATGTGAATATCATATTTATCTGAATTCAAAAATGAAAATATTGAGATAAAATAAGGTAGGAGAAAAATCAATTATATAACCATTACATTAAATGTGTTTATTTCAAAAAATAATTAAAAATATTTCACTAGTTTTAATATGATACATTCAAAGATATTTTAATATAATTGTTGTTGTGAGTACATAAGATTGAATATTTATCAAAAATGTATTCCTAATATTGGAAAATAAGGATTTCACTTTTCTGCAGTTTCAAAAGAAAACTTCAGAAAATACGTCACGTTTCTTGCATAGCTTTTTAATTTCTTGCTCCTTTAAACTTATAGAGTAATTTCACTTATTAAGAAACTGTTTCCTTGTATATTTTAGGAAAATATATGTGGTTCAATCTGATAATTGACAAGGAAACAAAAATACGATATTTTAATACTCTTATATAGTCGTCAATATAATACAATCACTTACACACTAGATGAATATATTTCCTATCAAAATTATATTTATACCTCTCTGCTCCTCTTCCGGTGACCAATAATATGCATGAAAACCAACAAACTAACCAATTTCTCCTCGACTTCTCACCAACTCTAAGGCTAAGTTATGTAAGAACGATTTTTTATGTAACATGAATTTTATTCATTAATCAAAATCAAATTTATCATCAATCTTTTCTGTCTTAATTCTGTAATCAAGTATTTTAGATACTCGAATGGATTTTTACATTTTTGAATAAGTTTAAGTTTCAAATTGATTGAGTATACCGCTCGTACTGTGGTATTTTATGAAATCCAGATATTTATTACATTTGGATTATCGGTCAATCTTAACCAAAAATATCGTCAATATTTCTCACTTAATTTTTAGTTTCAAATGAAAGACTCATTTAAAGGATTTGGAAGTCAAGTGGATATTTAGTAATAGAGCTTATATTTCACCGGATCTCGTCAAACTATTACTCCGGCTAGCTATATATAATAAATTCGATGAAAAATAATATCCTCTGATTGGTTACATCATTCTAGAGCACAAAAGGGGAGGTTTAGGGTTAGTTTGCAGTATCTATGGTCATTGTTTCCTTTTCACGTATCTGTCCATTGTTGGTTGCCCAAAGGAAAGCTTCAGCTTTGTTCAAGGCATCTGCTTTCATCTTTGGAGGATCACTAGGGTTTGCTTGAAATAGGATGCTAAAGTTGATCACATCAGCAGTGTGATATGTATCCTTCAAGTGCTTCTGTACCGCAGAACCTTTGTTACCGGGACTTAAGTGTTCCTCGATCCTCGCCTTCACTGGTCTGACTGTTTGACCTACATAGGCCGAACCGCATTTGCATTTGAACAAGTAGATCCCACATTTCTTCTCAAGCCATGGGACTGGATCTTTGTTCAGGTCTGTAATGAGCTTCGTCGTTCTGGGAAGAACTTGAAGTCTGTGTCCTGGAAATGCCTTCTTTATTATTTCGAAGAGCTTGTTGTTTAATACCTGTCCTTTAACCCTCGCTCTGGATATGGGGGTGTATGCACCCCCAGCAACATTCAAAATGTTTTTTTTAAGTTTTAGCATTGTGATAGCGATCCAGCCTTTTTTCTAATCCTACTATGATTATTCATGTTTTAACCGAAGAAAAAATAAACTAATATGTTTATTGTTTTTCATGAGGTTGATATCCGAAGAAATACTATCACATTTGGTAAATGGGGGTTTATGCACCCCCAGCGAAATTGTTATATAAACTACCAAACATGGAATCAAGCCTTCTTCTACGTTTATCTGTAGAAAAACTTCATTATACTAAACTCTTATCATGGATTCGGACGAAAATTTTGGAGCTCTAGCAAAAAAACTAGTTGCTGAGATCTATAGCGACTCGGACATTTACGATAATGAAGATGATAATATAATCTCAGATTTCTCAAGTGAAGAAGATCCAGAAGACGTTTCAGATGGCCAAACAATAACTTCTAAATGTGGAACTCACTTCTTCTCGAAAGTAAAACCTCAGAATCCAAAAACCGCAATCAGAAATATTTTCAAAGCCAAACCTGGCCCCAAGTCTTCTGTAAAAAACCTTGGCACTAAAACAGACTTTTTTCTCCAGCTTATCGATCAGACTATGCTTGAGGATATACGGAAATACACCAATATGTTCATAGAATT
>SSNU01000099.1:20582-77992 GCA_012064415.1 Gyrodactylus bullatarudis
CCTTGTGGAACTCCAGAAGTTATTTGTTTGGGAGTTGAATCTTTGTTTTCATGAGAAACGAATTGCCTACGTTTAGTAAGGTATTGTATTAACATATTAAGAAGATATGAGCATATGCCATATTCATGACATATTTCAATGATTGTCGAAAGCTTTAGATAAATCAATGTAGATGACAATGGATTTCTTTTTTTCTTTCTCGAGAAGTGAGACATAGTTTAGAAAATCAAATATATTTGTTTCGTATGATTTTCCTCGACAAAAACCATGCTGATTTGGATCAATTTTATTTAAATTAATTATGCTAAGAATCTTGACGAATAAAATTAAGTCGATGATCTTCAAAAGATTATTTTGTAATGTTATTGGTCTAAATTCATTACTATTAGGCTTAGGTATGGGAATAACTCTTGCTAGTAGTATATAGTCAGGAATGGTGTAAGAAAAAAAGAAATTTTGAATTTTTTATAAATACTGTGAATAAAATACATGACTACTTATAAGTATATTCATGCTAATTTTGTAAAAATCTTTAGTGTTTTTCTTTCTTGATTTTTTCAGTAATTAATTAAATTCAGCAAAACTCATTAATGTTGTATTATGATAGTGAAGGCAAGATTCATTATGAATTAGAAGTTCAAGATTAAGTGGATATAGTTGGTTGAACACAGACATAATAGTTTGTTGTAAAAATTCAGATGTTATGTTATTATTTTTTTTATTGATGAATCATTATTTCTTTTGTTTGAGAACTTGAAATATTTATTCAGATAAAAGTAACCTTGTTTAGGCTTTGTTTTAATGTGCTCTATGAGTTTTTTTCAACTCTATCGTATTCTTGTTTATACAATAGTTCGATTTGTTTTTGTGTGTTCATTACAAGTTCAGAAGATTTAGTAAGTGATAGGCATTTTTGGAGTCTATTTCTCAATGTATTATTTATTCTATAGACAATTTGGTCAAAATTCTTTTTCTCTTTGATCGTTGTAGCTAATGAGTAGATGTATGAATAATGTTGAAGAAAGTTATCGGCAGGTTTTCATTAATGTTTGTCACAGCTTTTATCGTATTAAGATCCGTGAATTCAAAGTATTTACCTATTTCCTTCACATCGTTTAAGATTTCAGTGTTTGGAAAAGTTATCATGACATACACTCCATGATGGTCTTTAGTTGGAAATATTTTTTGCACATCAAAGTTTATTGATGAATTTTGTTCAGTTAAAATACAGTCAAGAATATTGTTTAGTCTAGTTGGAGTATTTATTCTTTGATGCAATCCCAAGCTATAGAGGTATGTTCCCAATAGAGTATTGGGATCATTCCAATTTTCGTTAGGAAGGTTGAGATCACAGAGAATTATGATTTCATTGCCTATATTTACTAAATCATTTACAGAGTTTATTAAGAAGGAATCATCACTAATTGTGTTATTAGGTCTTCTGTAAATTAGCCTGGGCAGCCTGTGATTCCTACAATTCGTATCTAATCAATGCAGAAATTTACATAGCGAAAGGAGACTAATACAGAGACTAATCAAGGATTATGAGCCGTGAAACAACTCGCAGAGCCTTTTCTCAACAAAGGTAGAACTATTATATGCGACAATTTTTTTACTTCCATTGAGCTATCAAACTATTTATTCTTAGAAAAATTTTTAGAAAGATTTTTTATTATGGGGTGTATGCACCCCCATTTAAGGTTTATGAAAAATTCACTAGATACAGAACGAGGGTTAAACGGTACTCTGAGATAAATTCCTGTGAGCTCCTCGACATCTTCATCTGCCTCAACCTTTACATTGGAATGTTTATTGATGAAAGCCTCAGGATACCCGTCTTTTATTAATAACTCCTTCAATATGTCTTTGTCCTTCACTTTGTTCACCTCTGATGTTAATCTTTCAATTTTCAGGAACTTATTTCTCAGCTCTTTTTCTGGCACACAGAACAGAAACTAAGAAAAGGCATACATTTTGCAGGGACTGATTCCTTCCTGAAGACCCTCGTCCGAGCGATTTCATTATCCTTGGTTACTAAAACATCGAGAAAATTCAATGACTTGCCATCCTCGATTCCGCGGTGCATGGAGTTTTGATGGAGATTTGATGTCATTACTTTCATCAAGGACCAGAAAGATATCAAGATAACGCGCAAATAATTGGGAAGAATTGATAAGGGAAGAATTGATAAGGGCACTCATTTCTCGACTTTCAAGAGAAGCAAAACACATATCCGCAAGGAGTGGACCAATCGGACTGTCCAGTGCTACACCATCTTTTTGCTTGAAGTAGTAGCCGGCAAATTTGAAGTTGATGTTTTGAACCGCCATCAAAATTAATTCGGAGATAACTTCTGGGGGAATATTGTAAATGGATGGAAATTCATTAAGCTTCTCACATATAAGCTTTAACCTTTCCCTCAGCGGTACATTTGTAAACAAGGAACTGACATCGAACGACACCATTTTTGAAGAAGTGAAATCAACATTCCTTAGTTTTTCCACAAACTCGACTGAATTCTTCACTGAAAATCTGCATAGCTCATTCCTCAATGGCGTTAGAGTTTCAGTTAGCCACTTGAAGATTCTATGCTGTGGAGTTGCTGACATGTCGAGAATCGACCTATATTTCAGTCCTTTGGTCAGATCCCTGTGAACTACTTGAGCTTCATCGATGAATCTTCGCTCTAAGAGATAATCTACCTTCTTTAAGATCACTTTTTCGAAACCGTTGATTTTCCTCAGAGCTGTTTCTGCTTCTGTCAGTCGAAATCTCGAGTAATCCGATAGGAGTAATTTTCCATTCTGAACATAATCACTTTTGGATATAATTGCAATACCAGTGCTTTTATCCAAATGACATAACAGGACTTGCGAATATTTTCTTAATTCACTGAGGGTTTGAAAATGGCTTTTGGAAAGAAACGAAAATATTTTTTTCCTGCTTGTATTGTTGCCACGCGTCTCTTGTCACTGTGTTGAAGCGGTCTCTAGCCTTATCAGAAATTGTGATAGAAACAATTTGTATAATAGAATGAGTCTATCATTATTTTTTCGTGTTATTACATGCTATATTAGGGGGGTCTTATCAGTTCACACAAAAAGGGTCTCATCCCTTTACTTTCGATGTTAGCACTAAATTGGAGGGGCCTCGATTTTTAGATCAATGTGTGATTTTTCAAGGTCTAAAAATGGTCATTTTTTGGGACAATATCTTCTAAACTAGAGGTTGGTTTTTGAAAAAAAATGCATATTCGTTATCAGTATATTCTAAAATTCGTATTAAATTTTAAATCTCTTTACCTGTAAAAATTTCTCTGGGTCTTTAAGCGTTAAAATAATTTAAAATGAGTTATACTCATTGAGTGTTCAATTTAGCAAACGGAGAAGACGTTTAACATTATCATTTTACCCCTCGATATTCTTGATTACCATCATGAAAAGCGTCTTTCTCCGTGAAGAAAGATCCAAGATAAAAATATTATGAATAACTACTTATACTCAGCATTTGGCCAAAAATACTTTTACTCCTCTAAAAATTAAACGAGTTAAAGAGTTGCCAGAGAAACCAGGAATAATTTTAAACTGCTTGAGATGGGTAAATTTGTGTGAAATTTAGATGAAGGAAATCTGATTTCGATCAATCGAGAAATTAAACTTTATGGAATACTTCAGAACGAATCAATTTGAAACTGAACTGAATTTTTAATTTTTTTCTTTTAATTTACTCATTATAATTCATTTTTGAATAGAGATTTATATTTCTAACAAAAAAACTTGTTGTATCCGAAATACATGATTACAAAATTGAGAGAGAAAAGATTGATGATAAATTTGATTTTAATTAATGAATAAAATTCATGTTACATGAAAAATCTTTCCTGCATAGCTTAGCTTTAGAGTTGGTGAGAAGTGGAGGAGAAATTGGTTAGAAAAATACTCAAATTCTATTGGTTTTTGGTTTTCATGCATATTATTAGTCACCTGAAGAGAAGCAGAGAGGTTAACATATAATTTTGGAAGGAAATATATTCATCTAGGGAGCCATCATGTGTGTAATTATCTGTATGAAAATTAAACATTTCAATAAATTTTTATCACTAACTCACCTTATAAAACCACTTGAATAAAGAAAAACTAAAATTTTAAAGAGAGAGAATACAGGTGAAGTACCCGCTTTCTTTCCATCTCTGTCCAAAATAATATTTGTACCCGGTAAATATAGTAAAACCAAAAAAAAATATCGACCAATCAGAGAGCTTGAATCAATCAAACTAATTAGATTTGAGAATTTCAATATAGATTAGATATTAAAACTTAGACATTGATTATGAGATTTCAATTATGAAAATCTATACTAATAAAGAAAAATATGATATTTTAATGAAATTTGAAGAATCTCTCCTTGGGTTTCGAGCCTTCTTTAAACAAGTTCAGGTATCTATGACAACACTTCGAAGGTGGATTGCAGATAAAAACAAGATTATTAGAAGCATTGAATATGATTATAAGGATCGGTTTGCTAGACTTAGAGAGAAAGTTTCAGAAGAAATAAGAGCTTTAATGCAAGAAAGAAATATTATTTCTAGATCAGACGTAAAATTAGCAATCAAAAATGCTTCTCAAAATTGTAACAAATGGAATGGATTCATATCATGCTGAAAAAAAAATTAACGTTGATTCCCAACACCAAAGTAAAATTCCATTTGTAATCTTTTAGCTCATTATTTATGAACTAAGAAACCAGCTAAAGCCTATCAAAACAGAATTAATTAATGAACATTTAATTCAAAAAAATTCAATAACAAGTATTGAGCAGGTCCTGAAAAACATAGCTGAAAATTTTCTCAAATATGTTGAAGAAATAAATAATTCTCTTGTGCATTAGGGTCAAATTCTTCTGCAAGAAATTCTAGATAAGGCAGTGAAAGCAAACTCTGATGAGAAGATTATCAAATGGATTTTAAAAACCAATTTCCCTCTCAAATTCGATAAAAAAACTTTTAAGTTCAATCTTGATCGAGTAAGCCTTTTTTCATTTATTTCAAGTCCTGTTCTGTTTTCAAGAAATTGCAAATTGTTGCGTTACTCAATGATAATATTAACGTTCAACTATTATCGAATACAGTTGGTATTTGTCCAAGAAGTATCCTCATCTACAAAAACGAAAGTTTGAAATTAGAATCAAGTTTTCAGAAAAATCCATCTTCAAATAGTGTGCTGGAAGAGAAAAATTGCAAACCTACATCGATGAGGGAAGATATTTTAACCTCAAAGAGTTAGAACAATCATCTCTGAAAATAGCACGAGAATTAGAAATCAACAACTTCAAAGCTTCCAAAAACTATCTTAGGCGTTTCAGAAAGAAAAATAATCTTGTTCTGAGAAAACCTTGTGGGGAAAAAAGAAACGCTCCCCAAGCACTTATAGACAATTTATACCAAGAACTTCCCCGGCTTATCGAAGGATATCAAGAGTAACAGCTCTGGAATTTAGATGAGGCAGCGTGGTTCATATATGAGCATAAAACTCGAGTTATTGCTAATAAAGGTATAATATTAAGATTAATTATTTTTAAGGAGCCAATGTTAGTGGTTTCAAGCGTAAAAAAACAAGATTGACTGCTGTTTTTTGTTGCAATGCAACCGGCGAGAAACAAAAACTATTTGTTTTAGATTGCATAGATGATCTTCGATATCTTTTTTAATTTGAGCAAACGTAGAGAGCATTTTAAAAATAAAAGGATGCCGAAAGTTAGAGGAATAAGCGCTTTATTTCAGGCATACTCATCAGCCTCTTACATGCCAAATATATACTAAAACACAAAGAATTAAACATTTAATCTGATTGGCTCTCTCTGTTGAAAAAAGGGGTGGGGGACATCTGGTATCACATTGTTTCATTGATTGGCGTGTAGTAATGATTATTGGTTCCCACCATAGGTGGGAGAAAGTGATATAAGAAATATACAAAATATGTGTGACTGTCTCTGGTTATGATATATGATGAACAAATTTCGAAAGGTATGAGTCATTATTTCTTTTATTCGTTCCTGAGTTCAAAAAAGGGTATTATTATTGGATTTTTAAAGGATAGTTAATATTCTATAAGTAATAGATTGTAAATAATAGAGGAAAAAAGATTCAAGATGTTCATTGACTGGAGCTGAAATATTTGGTGATTTTGTTTGACTCTGATGCCACATCTGAAGTTCTGTTACGTTTTCTCGTTTGTTCTGGTTGGCTGCTTATTTGTGTTGGTTTGTTTCTTAATTCTCCCGTTGATATAACGTAGGGCCATGTCAGTGCTAGAGGTTTCACAATCTGTTTTTGTTTACAGAGGGTTGGTTTTTCTTTTTTAATAAAAAAGGCTTCGACAGTTTTCAAGGTATTGACATTCTTCCCATTTTGTCTATAAAGTATATAAAAGTTTGATGGGGAAGCATTCTTATCACATACCTTAACATGTTCTCGCACTGCTGTGGAACCTGTGTGAACCTGAAACTCTGTCTTCTAATCTTCTGGTAGTATGTCCGATATAATCTGCTCCACACGGACATTTGAATTTATACACTACGTATGAGGATTTGTTATACTCTAGTAGATCCTTCGATTCATTTGTGAGTATCTTGTTTGTCTTCAGGATGTATCTGACTTTCTTTCCAGGTAGAGTTGTTTGGATGAGTTGATTAACTTTTTGTTTTAGGATAGAAACGTTGTCGTCTCCTTTATATGGTATTACTAAGTAGAATGGTTTCTCTACCTCCTCTTCAGTGGAATTACTTTCGTTCGATTCCATATGATTAAGTATGAACTGTCTTGGATAGTTGTTACCCATAAATATTCCAATAAGTCTTTCTTTCTTTTCTTCCCAAAAACTCTCTGATGCCAGAGTCTTCATTCTGGAGAAAAGGGATTTCACCAAGCCTTTTTTATACTTTAGTGGTGCAAATGAGTTGAAGTTCATCAATTTATCTGTAAAAGTCATTTTTCTTTGAATTGATCTATTGATTCCACTATTGCTAGTTCTTATAATGTTGATTTCAAGGAAAGGTAATACGTCTTCCGTTTCTTTTTCCATTGTGAATTTCATGTTTGTGTGAGCCTTATTGAACATATCCAACAATTTATTCTCATCCTTCTCTTTATTGATAAAAAGGAGTGTATCATCTACATATCGCCAATAATTGTCACATTGTTCAATGGTTTGTTTGGACAACATTTTCTTCTACTTTAATTTTTTGTCTTTGATTTTCTCCACTAGTTCAAATGAGACAATATTTAAAAACTTTTTCTTTCATTGGTGTCAGGATCTCCACAAGCCATCTTGCTATTATATGGGTTGCAGATTGCCTCTGATCTAACACTGGTCTGAATGGTATTTCTTGGTCCATGGTATTCTCTAGATCCATCTCTAGAATAAAAACCAAGAAATACCATTCAGACCAGTGTTAGATCAGAGTCAATCTGCAACCCATAAAATAGCAAGATGGCTTGTGGAGATCCTGACACCAATGAAAGAAGTTTGTAAATATTGTAAGATACATTCTGAAGACAAACAAGATGCTCCAGTCAATGAACATCTTGAATCGTTTTTCCTTTATTATTTACAATCTATTACTTATAGAATATTAACTATCCTTTAAAAATCCAATAATAATACCCTTTTTTGAACTCAGGAACGAATAAAAGAAATAATGACTCATACCTTTCGAAATTTGTTCATCATATATCATAACCAGAGACAGTCACACATATTTTGTATATTTCTTATATCACTTTCTCCCACCTATGGTGGGAACCAATAATCATTACTACACGCCAATCAATGAAACAATGTGATACCAGATGTCCCCCACCCCTTTTTTCAACAGAGAGAGCCAATCAGATTAAATGTTTAATTCTTTGTGTTTTAGTATATATTTGGCATGTAAGAGGCTGATGAGTATGCCTGAAATAAAGCGCTTATTCCTCTAACTTTCGGCTTCCTTTTATTCTTAAAATATTTGTTTTAGGCAAAGCAAAAAAATCCAAGATGTTCCCGTGAAATTCCTTCATTAAGAATGAATGTAAAGTATGATGGAAATAAAAATGACCGGATGACCAAAGAAATATTCATCAGCCACATATTGGTTTGGGATAGAGCTTTGTCTCGGAAAATATTGTTAAGAGATAGAAAAATTGTCTTATTTTTGGATCAATGTCGAGGTCATTGAACGATTCAAGATCTACAACCAAGACTAAACAATATTAAAGTAAGAAATTCTTCTCAATTTTAGATTATTTTTTTGCCTGCTAACACTACGTCCGTGTTACAACCAATCGACAATGGGGTAGTGAGGACGTTCAAAGTAGATATAACGGTGCCAAAAAGATGTTCCAGTTGATGATCTCTCAAAGATGTTCAATGTGGCAGATGCTATCAATATGGCTCATCGTGTATGGGAAGGAATCCGTCCAGAAACGATAGTCAAATGTTGGCAGCATACTGGACTAATTCAAAGTCCAGAAATAGAAAGACTGTCCATGAGTGATCAGAAACTAGCAAACATCTTGGGTGCTCTTAACTTGAATGGAACCAAACATTTACTCGAAAAAACTGAAGCATGGAAGAATGCAAGAATTGGTTCCCCCATGCATAATTCCAGTGTTTATGATTTTGACGAATAAATTATTCAATACATGCATCTTTAGTTTTATTATGAATGAACTAAATAAACATGAAAAGAGGGGTCTCTAACGACTTTTGTACATTCAAAAAGGGATGTTGAACAGGGGGTCCTATATTTTTCACACCATTTTTCAGATTAACCCTAGAATGAAATTTGGGGGTCTATACAATGTAGTATTGTATACAATGTACAGTGTTAAAGCTCCAAATAGCAAAATTGAATTTCTCATTCGAGGGTTGAAAAAGAATACAGTACTGTATAAATGAGTACTAATAATCAATTTCATTAAATTAGTAAGGAGAGAATATTGATTTTTCCGAACTTGATCTAAATTATCTTATGATATGAACTTCTTAGTTTGGAGAAAACGAACGAATTTTTCGAATAAAATTTTTTAGACTTAACGCTTTATTTGCTTTTCTACTAGGCTCAATAAAAATAATTAGAAAGAAATTTTTCATTGAGAAAATTGAAATGAACAAATGAATGGTATCAGTACTCTTAAACTTCATTGATCAATGGTTTCAGGCTCTCTGATTGGTCGAAATCTTTTTGGTTTTACTATATATACCGGGTACAAATATTATTTTGTGCAGAGATGGAAAGAAAGCGGGTACTTCACCTGTATATTTCTTTGTAAAAATAGGTAAAAATCCTGTAAAGTGAGCAGAGATGAATTAAAAGGGGATGGATCCTCGTATATATAGGGGTTGAATATTATTGGTCAAGTGCATGGACCAATGAGAATCGAAAAAAAGCTCGTGGGAGACGATTTTTTACCCTGATCCAATCTATGCTCTTAGAAATATTTATTCGAATTGATCTGTCTTATCTTCTTCTCTTCCCCAGACCAATTACTAAGCCAACTATATGTGAAACTGGACTAAAATTGGCATAATGAAGATATTTGCTATTGTCAGTCTTTTCCTTAAAAATATTTCTAAGAATTTATCTATATGACATCTAGAAAACTTTAGATTCCGTTAGACTCTCTTTCATAGTAAATTTTTGGTAATTTGATAATTTGGTACAAAAAATCCTAATTATTATTATCCACGTTATTTCTTACCCTGATTCAATCTAAGGTATTGAACTACATAAGAAATTAGTTATTTATTTTCAATTTATACAAAGGAACTGATCTCATCTTCCACTATAAGGTCATGCAACTTATATCGATGAAAATTACTGAATAAAAAAATTTTTTTTGACCGAATCTTGAGATAAAATGTATACCATTTGAGAGCTGATGAAAAACTTACCAATTTCGCAAATTTTTATTAAGCTGTGATTTATTTCTGGTGTTTGTATTGAAAAAATCTTAATTATATCTATTTTCAGCCATGTGGTGACAAGTTGGACTGCATGCTCTTTCTCAAACTCATACTACTTATTTTCTAAAAGAGTTTCAATCTAATCAATTTATACTAAATCAAAATCATAAACCGATGAGTTTAGAATAGTAGTACAGAAATCTTAATTGATACTTTCAAGAGCCTCTAAGACCTTTTAATTTAAAATAATTTGATAGAATGTTTCATTTCAATGCTAGTCTGGCTAGTTGATTAGTCCGGTTTCCTTAACATTTAAGGCCCGATACCATCTCAGATATCAGCAGCAAGTTCTACGAAATCTGCTATGGTTTTCAAGCTTGATTTTCACCTTAAAGGCAGTAAAAACTTTTATAAAAATTTAAATCCTGACACAAAGTTGTCGTAAGAAAAAAATCAGATCTGATTCACTGTCAGTGCAACTGAAGATAAGAGGAAGAAGCTCGGAAGAAATCATAGACTGATAGAAAAAACACACCGAAATGAATTTTTCTTTATCCACACATGTACTGAGTGTAAGATAGACATGTCAATGATATGACTAGACACAAATTTGTTCTTTCCTATATTTTGGGATTGAGTAAACTTAAAAAGGTTTCAAAGTTAGTCATTTATAAATATTTTGATAATTTTGACGTAATAAAAAGGGGTAGGAAATACGCACATAAACCCACGCATATACCATGTATACACGATATATGGTATCGCTGAAGTGTGAGGTTATCTCCAGTCCTACCCATTTCTTGTATTAGAAAGACTTAAACGTAGAAACGACACCATATTAACAAAGCTAGACAAAGGTACGGGTCTGGCATTGATAAAGAGAAAAGATTACACCAAAGGAATGTTGAACATCCTAAATGATCATGAAAAATTCATCAAGACCAGAACAAAATTACAGGATTACCAACCTATAATATTTGAAAAGAAAGTGAACAAGGTACTTAAAGAGATGCAAAAAAAAGTAATAGATGAGAACCTCTATGGGAGATCGAGATGTTCAAACAGCAATACCAATCGATTATATGGTCTCCCCAAAATTCATAAAATGAACCTTAATGAGAAAGCCAGTCAGCTACACATAACTTAGCAAAATGGTTGGTGGAAATCTTGACACCAATGAAAGAAGAAGTCTGCAAATTTTCATTAAAGGATTCATTTGATTTGGTTGATACAGTAAAGGAGAAGAATATAAGAGATCTCAAAATGGTTTCGTTTGATATCTCTTCATTATTTACAAGTGTCCCGTTGGAGGAAATGATCAAATACATAAGTGAATTTGTAAAAGCAAACAAGGAGAAATTTCCTATATCGTTCCATTGGGTTCGCAAACTATTGGAGCTTTGGTGTAAAAACGTGGTATGTACATACAACAAACAAATTTATGTGCAAAAAGATAGAGTTGCAATGGGCTCACCCCTTGGACCCCTGTTGGCAGACTTATTTTTAGCCAAATTAGAAAACAGCACACTGAAGCCAATCATTGAAAGTTGTGATAGATATTGGAGACACGTAAATAATACCTTAATTTTCATCCATAAGAATAGGGACGAAAATTAATTATTGTCAAAGTTTAATGTAGCACATCAGAATTTGAAGTTCACGATTACCGTTTCTAGAAATCTATATGAACAGAATGGAGGATGGAGCCATTACTAGATACATTCACAGGAAGAATACTTTCACAGGCAAATTGATGAATTCCTTTGCACCGCTATCATACAAAAGAGGATTAGTGAAATCTTTATTCTCAAGAACTAAGAAACTAGCATCTGAACAACTGTGGGAAGATGAGAAAGAAAAACTGATTGGAATTTTCATGAGTAAAAACTATCCTAGACAGTTCATCCTCAATAACATGGAGTCTAGCGAGTCAAACAGAACGGACGAAGAAGAATTTTATTATACAATTACAAATGTATTGGACAATATATGAAACCTCCTAAACAAGACTTATTCATAAGTTAACCTCATACATCATATAATACATATTAAACATACATTTACATATCCCACCCTAGGGTGGGAAATATCACCTTTCACACATAACCTCTACCCCCGTTTGACATGATGTCACATTGATGTCCTCCCCTCCCACAACCAACACAAGAGAGCCAATCAGATTTTATCATATTTTTCTTTGTATTTTACTATATATTTGGCATGACACTTGAACCTCTATTGGGGGGACTTGATTCTAACTAAACTGGAAAACCCCTCGTTAAAAGAGACAATTGACAGGTTTGATAGTTATTGGCGTTATGTGGATGACACACTTCTCTTTGTAAACAAGGATATAAAAGAAAGTGATATACACAAAACTTTCTAGAAAATGTATTATTCGAAAAATAATCGATCGAAATATTTTTACCTGATAAAACTTCACAATAAAATAATAAAAATGTTTATTTTGACTAATATCATTATGCTTTTGCCTCCGAACCTTTTTCTATTAATCTAGCTCCATTAATAGGCGTAATATTTTTTTTCGTTTTACATCAATAAAAATAACTCAAATAACATTTTTAATTTTTTTATTCAGTATTTTTCACCGATATAAATTGCATGACCTTATAGAGGAAGATGAGATCAGTTCCTTTGTATAAATTGAAAATAAATAACTCTAATTTCTTATGTAGTTCAATACCTTAGATTGAATCAGGGTATGAAATAACGTGGATAATAATAATTAGGATTTTTTGTACCAATGTTCCTTTGTCATTTCGAAAAAAGGTGTTCATTCAGAAAAATGGAATAGCAATAAGATCTCCTTCAAGTCCTCTTCTAGCAGATATTTTCTTGAGAGGTTAGAATTCAAAGAATGTCTGACCCTATCAATTCTTTCACTGCTGATGATACTCTATTATGATATTTTATGATGAGTAGATAATGAATAATGTTGAAGAAAGTTATCGGCAGGTTTTCATTAATGTTTGTCACAGCTTTTATCGTATTAAGATCCGTGAATTCAAAGTATTTACCTATTTCCTTCACATCGTTTAAGATTTCAATGTTTGGAAAAGTTATCATGGCATACACTCCATGATGATCTTTAGTTGGAAATATTTTTTGCACATCAAAGTTTATTGATGAATTTTGTTCAGTTAAAATACAGTCAAGAATATTGTTTAGTCTAGTTGGAGTATTTATTCTTTGATGCAATCCCAAGCTATAGAGGTATGTTCCCAATAGAGTATTGGGATCATTCCAATTTTCGTTAGGAAGGTTGAGATCACAGAGAATTATGATTTCATTGCCTATATTTACTAAATCATTTACAGAGTTTATTAAGAAGGAATCATCACTAATTGTGTTATTAGGTCTTCTGTAAATTAGAAGAATGTTTAATCTTTTTTGCTGATTTAGCTTAATAGCACAGTTTAGAAGTTCATTCTTATTAATAGAGAAACAGGTTGATGACCCAATATCAAATGATTTCTTTATAAAAATTATAACTCCTCCATGTTTATCACCAACTCTGTCAGATCTTATAAAAACATAATTATCAATGTAGAGACTATTGTCGGAGTGAGAGTCGTGCAGTCATGTCTCAGTAAAACAGTATAAATCATATTGAGTGTTTAATATAAAGGCTTTTAGAAGAAAATAGACAGAAAATAAGGATCTTATATTTTGTAGAAAAAGAGAGATAGTAGTATTTTTAGATAACAAGAAAGAAGGAGTATTATTTACAATGCCAGTTCTAGTTGCTTGTACTCGCAGTGATATCTGGGGCTGGGTTTTGACTAGAAGAAATGACAGAGTTTCTTGATCGAGGAAGTAAATTATTATTATGACTTATTGTCTGAGATTCAGTATTATGAGGTGGATATAAATTGAAATCTTTATTTTGATTTAAACTATTCTTTTTAGCAATATATTCAGAGGTAGATATAGTTTGCTGAAGGATGGTTTTATCTCTAGAGGTTCTTATTTTGAGCTTTTGGAATGATTTTTTGTTTTGAATAAAAAAGTCTCTATGAATTTTTGAGTTAGTAAGTATTTTTATGGGTCTGCATTTACCTGGAATTTGTTTGCCAATTCGAGTTATTTTTATGATATTCTCAATTTTATTTTCTAGTTTATCTAAGTAACCAGAACATTTGGAATATCATTTTCGGATTCAGGCAGGTTATAGATAGTGAGGTTTTTTGATTTTTCAGTCCGTTGATTAATCTCATTGACCATAGAATTTATTTTTTGATCAACTATTTTAAGATCATTTAGAGAATATTTGGAGATCTCTTGTTTATTAGCGAAGGGAAAACTATAAAAGGACTCACAAATATTCATTTGTTGCTTGAGTTGGTTTATTTCTGTTTTCATTGAAGTGTTTTCGTCTGTAATGCGAGCATTGATCTGTTTGAGTATGTTCACTTCGTAAGTTAGATCTTCCATGAGTTCGAGTAATCCTTCAACAGTAATGTTTTCTGGATATGGATTGTCAGATATGGATCCATCAGTAGAAATGCGATTTCTTTTTTCAGGCAAAAAAGGATTTTTTTGGCTTTGGAGACATTGAGTTTGATGAAAATTTAAACTTAATGGTCTGGGGAAGAGAATACGACGAAATACCAAATGGAATAAAGACGGGGGAGTTCTGTTTATTGGAAAATGGTTATCCAACCAAGTTGTGAATACAGAGGAAGGCGACAAAAAAAAATTTTAATGAAACTCAACTTCAAAGAGAACGGCTATAGTAATATTAGGAAAAAACTGAACAAGCTCATCGATCAAAATTATGACAATATACAATTGAAACTTGTATTTAAAACCATAAGGATTTACTAGACCCTCAAGAAAAGACTCTATTGATCTAAAAATTTGACTTTGGTGCTTCGTATATAGGACGTAAAATTAAGAAGTTGTCAATAAGATGTCATGATCATCTCAATAAAAATACTGCGCTGACCAGACATTTAAAAAACGAAAACCATGGTGCTTCGGTTTCTAATTTTTATATTTCATTCAAGGACCCAGGGGATGACAGCACAGATGAATGGGTGACTGAGAAATTCTTCATCAACATGTATAAACCTAATTTGTGTGTTCATTGTTATATTCTCAAATACTTGAAATAAATATATACATTTAATTTACCACTTTATTGCATTACAGATTAACAAAGACCATCCTGGACACCGCGCGAGGAAGATAATGAACGAAGACCGCGTTATTAATTTTAAATTATTATAATCAAGAGATACCTTTAATAATGAGTTACTTATGTCCCACTCAAATACATCTTGTGTTCTTCCTTCACCTACATATACAACATTCATAAGAATTATTAATTTAATTTTCAACTACCTCGGTCTATGTGAGCTTTTTCATCATTTTCTCTTCACAGTTGCTATTTATTGAAGAGTTTCGTGTTTTTTCAGCTTACATAATCTTCTTGTTTCCATTCATGACTATTATAATCTTTAACTTTTTTTTATTTCTTTATAAATTGTCGATTATTATTTTTCATTCAACCTTTAACTTTTATCATTTAAATATATCTCTATAAATTATATCAATGTTAACTCTAATTTTATCTTTTATCGAGTCTAGATATATTTCAGATAAGAAAAAAAGCTTTTCTCTAACGGTTTTAAAACTTTTTCCTGTTATCATTAGTTTATATTATTTAGCTCATCTGGGAACAGTCTATTTAATTTATCTTTGAGCTTTATCGAATATTTTTTGATAAATTGAAAAAAGAAAGAAAGAAATCTTGTGTTCATCTTCTCTCATAAATTAGATATTAGGATTCATTGAATTGGGATTAAAAAGTAAGAATTGCTTTGTAAAAAATAGAGATTTCTGTAAAAATCATAGATTCACAACTTCATATCAATTAGCTTAAGATAAAACATATGAAATCATAACAGAAAAATTACAAGAACCTGTATAAATTCATTGAATTCGGTTAATGTAGAAGATTTTGTTCCGTTGAGGTATCTTAAATTTACTTACTTACATCTTACGTTTGATATTCAAACATATTCATATCAACCAAATTATTCCAAAAAAATTTTCACAAAATCACCGTTAAAGCAAGTCGATCAGACCTTTTCGTAATTTTGACAGAAAAAGATATTTAAATGTATTTCAGAAACCTAATCGACTATTGTATCAATAATTTAAATTACCCGACAACTGAACTGTAAAAAAATATTTTAGATTATAATAAACGTCAAAGAATGTATAAGATGAAGATAAAAATTTAAGAAAAACTAAATATTTTACTCATAATTTTATGTTACGTACTCAACTTCACTGAAAATATTAACTTTCCTAAAATACGTCCAATTCCATCCCTGTTTAATCAGATAATTGCAAGTTAAAAGTTGCTTGATTTCAGCAAAATACTCTTTCGAAAAAATATGTTAAAACGAGTAGTTGTATCCATCCTTATGCCACAGTATAGATACTTTTAAACACATAATTACTCAAAAAGATATTCGAAATCTAAAAACATCATGCTCCTCTTGAATCTTGAATTATTTCCTTTTTATAGAATAATAAAGAAATTATTCTTCTTTTATATGAAGTATTGGTAAATTTATAGTAGAGTTAATTACACATATGATTTCTTGTAGATTACATGTCTTAGAAAAGTTATATTTAAAGCCTTTTTATTCATTCAAATAACCAATAGAAATAAAGAAACAGAAAAACCATATCATATTCGAGAATTTGATTGAAGAACTTCTATGGACCAAATTTTAAGCTTTTCATGCTTAGATAGTGCTCTATTAGTATACTGTTCGTGGAAATTACTCGTTTTCTCTAGTAATCAAGAATTATTATTAAAATTAGTACTTTTGGTGCGACGAATATGAATATTTAAAAATATCTTTTTCTAAAGACTTATTGTCTTGTTTTTGACTTACTGCTGTTTCCTTTCATAATGAGGCCGTAAAGACTATTCTACTAACTTACTTGACAAGATATAAAGGATTTCTTTAATTTTATAAAATTATAAATTAGAGGATTACTTTTCATTTTTCAAACTATGCAAGGATATTGGATATTTGGCTTCTTACAATAAAGAGCTATGAAATAATTTATTCAAAATTTTTATTCAAATTCTAATTTCAAATTTTATGATTTTTTTTTCTCACATCTTTGATTTTCTTACAATTTTATTACACTCTTCAAATTCCACAAATAAATTGTTTAGTAATGATATTATTAATTCGCTTCTATTTTAAATAACATATGTATCAGCAAATGAAAGTATTAATTTTTAGGGAGAAAGTCATTGATCTCTGTTCTTAGGTGAGCTATAGTTAATTCTATGAGTGAAAAAAGGTTTGATACCAGTTATTTATATACCAAGTTAAAGTATATTAATTCTAAGAAGGTTTAAAAAATTGACGATGAGGTGAGAAACTGCTTGTTCCTTATTTGCTAATGAGTGCTCAACGCTGATTGGTTGGAATTTTGAGCAGAGAGGTATAAAAGCAAACCGCCGGCATATATTTAATTTATCTCGAGTCATCATGTGTGAAATTGATTCGATTGCTGAACCGTATCAACAATTTTGCAACTTGATATTATTTAAAATAAAAGTAAAAGTTCTCAAAGTGAGAAAATTTGGGCACCAAAGTATTTTAACTAAATAAACAGAAAACTCTATAAAATTATGAAGAGATCAGGAATAAACCAAGTATATTCAAGAACTATTCTTACTGAAAAAGATAAGAGAGAAAGATTGATAGTTTAATAATTTTATGCTTTTTATTAAAAATAGATAAAATTTTTTTAAACTCACACAACCCTTAAAAATTAAATTAACTGTTTATAAGTTGATATTTAAATTTACTTAATATCACAATATTCAAAGAGATAGAGCTAAAACATGATAATAATTCCGAACAGCAGAGTCCACGATAAATCCTAACCTCAATGAACTACTTCCACGTGCTCAATGCGCGTTGAAATATCATTCTCTAAAGAAAAAATATTTTAACGTATAAATTAAGTGGAATGTCATAATCCTTAGCAATTGAAAGAGTTTAAAAATAGTCCTAGCAATCAGTCCTATGAAAAAGAATTCATACTCACAGAGCATTTGTATCTCTATTTTATAATCAAATTCATAGTTTGATATAAGTTACACTTCAGCTATTATGATTCTGAAAAAAATTAAGTCATATCATAATTGAATAAAACTTAAAATAGTTCAGCTCATCACCCGATTTTTCAAATAGAATTCGCTTATATTTACTTGATAGTGTATCTTAAAATTCGAAGAATCTGCATTGTGCCCTCTTACTTGGATTCGATGCTGAACTGGGTACTATTAAGTGTTCTCTCACTCTTTCATCAAGTGTTTTTAATTACGAGGATATGCACGCTAAAACAAACTGATAGATCCTTCCTTTTATAAATAATCCTGGAGTTGTTACGAACATTTATGAGCTTGAATGTCTTTGAGATTAGATTTAGCTTTCTGCCAGGAAATGTTCGTTACCTGATGTTGTTCACGATCGATCTACAAAAATCTCCTTTTAATGTACCAGATATATTGGTTTATCGTCATCCTCTTCTCTATTCTTATCATTAGGGTTATAGTTTTTTCATTGAAGCACTCCGGTTTCATTCTGGTGAAGTTTTTGATCCTTGCTGTTTCTTACCTCATCCAGTAAGCTGTCTTCGTCCTGCACATTTTCGAGTAAATTGACATCAGATAAGTTGACAATCGATACATCTTCATTTTTGTTGGTCAACCTTGTAGTTGTGTTGGTGAGGTGTGAGCGGCTCTTTTTGCAGTACATCTCCCATCTGATTTTACATTTGCAATGAAAACAACTTCGTGATTTCCGTACGATCTCATTGCTATAGTGATTTAATCGATTAGGTTTTTCTCTCGTGCCGTCGGAGTTCCCTAACGTGAAACATCTGAATGCTGAATCGAGTATTGATAATATGAATGTAATTGAAAAACAGTAATCATTGATTAAAAAATGAGCCTTAATATAAGATATCACTTTTGCAGAGCGCGTGAATAAAGTAAGAAAAGATTATGTGATTTTTAAAATTAACTTCAGAATAATTAACATACTCATTTTTACATTTTTTTCTTTTCATGAAAATTCATAATAACGTGAATTCCATGCAATTAATATGATATTATCTTATCGTATGGAATACTGGAAATATAAAAGAATATTTTTTTTCTTATGAAAGTTGAAAGAACGAAAAAGTAAGATTAATCTAACATTCTACAACAGAATATTTATTTATAACTATGAGATTTTCCACCAGATATGTTTTCATTTTTAGTTTCAAATTTAATTCTTTCCCGTTCTTCTCTGATTCTCTCTTCAAAAATGATAAGAGGTGATATTATATAACAATTTACTCACAATTTTGAACAGTGTACTCTATTCATGTAATTTTCTAATCATGCTCCAAACTCTGAATATTAAAATTGTTTAAGTTGTTAGCCATTCAGGAAAACTTAGGATTCTTTTCTGATCAAGGCATTTTCAAGGTATATACCAGAATTCAACTAGAATATATAATATTTTCCAGTTCAGTTTACAGCACCAGCAAAAATTAAAAAGGTGGCAAAAAGTGAAAATGACTAGATGGCAACAAGAATTGATAATCAAATCATCATCTAACCTATGATTATTGAAAAGGGAGAGAAGAGAAACTGCACAACAATCAAATTGATCGAATGTTTCCTTGAGACAATAGTAATAGTTCAAGAGATCAATCTTTCCAACCAGCCCCCTCCCAGGTCTCCGATTAATTATTGTAATTAGTATTCATATGTTAACCGGGGTAGAGTGTTCTATATGAGTTTAGGATATAGCTTGAATATAATTCATTATTGTTTATTGGATGAGGTAATTTTTTTATAGATTTTATTCAACGTACTCGCTATAACTAAGTAATTTAATATTTATATTAATTCAAATTTTCAAGAATTTTGTGAATACACAAACCAAGAAAAATAGTATAACTAGCTTTAAAATTAAATAAAATAGGATGAAAATATTTATACTTGAATACCATAGTTGTTATAGTTGTATAAACAAGTAATTGTAATTAACTGATGAATTAGTCCTTAGTAATACTTTACTGATTTGCTAATTTAATATTTTTTGAATGACAAATTCTTCTTAAAATATTTATGAATCATACATTGTGAAACTGAAGTTTCTTTTGACGGAAAAACCTCTAATATGCTGAACCAAACGTGTAGGTTTCATTCAGATTTAAAAAGAGAAAAAGTCTAAAAACAAGAAAAAAACATGATTCGGCAGAAATTTATCAAGAATATCTCGTTCAGTTCATCGATGATCCACTTCTAAAAAAATTATTTTTGATAACTTGAATTACGTCTTTATTATGAAATAGAAATTACACAACTGGAGAGTCAAGGTTTGCTCTCCATATTTATACTTAATCAAAAATAATAAATTTCATTTAAAAAATCTTTAGAACATTATATTTCTCAATGATTGCTTAGTTATTAGTTATCGTAATAAAATTCATTGAGAGAATAGAATATTCTAGAACACTATTTCATCTACATGAGATATTAATTCAAGGAAATCATATTTCCTTTTATATATAGCGTATGATACTTTGAAATTCAGAGTCTGAATAGTATTATTCTTATACACCATGTCATATAAAAGTATACATGATGTATTATTCTAGTACAAAGTTAGAAAAAAACGAATTTCAGGCTTTATACTAACTTTGTACTGATTTAGGCGTATTAGTAAATCTAGAGATTTACTGATTCAAGGTTTGTACGGTAACATATATATCCAATCCCAAAAAATTAGAAAATCCGCAAGCCTAATAAATGATGTTTTAACAGAATCATACAATAAAACTCAGGTAAAATTACTAAGAATATTTTCAGTTGAATAATGCTGAGTTAATCGGTTTTAAGATGAAATATCGACAAGTCATCCATTTTGGAAACAAAGAAGAAAGCGATGATATTTTTTTCACAAATCAGGCCCTTATTTTTGGCATACTCATCAGTGTGATACATGCCATATATATGTTACATTTTTTAGAAGTTAGTATCTTCCAGAAGTTACTAGCCGTTTGGGAAATTCATTTTGTACGTTTCGGAAATATTCATTTTTAGCTTAGTACGTTCTAAGGATTGGAAAATAGCGGGGGGGGGGTCAATTCACACCTAAAAATATTAATTCTATACTCAGTACGTACTAAAATTTCGAAATAATTTAAGGAACATAGGGCGAAGCAGTTTGACCAATATTGTACATTGTAAAATATACATAGAAATATTGT
Organism: Gyrodactylus bullatarudis; assembly: GCA_012064415.1. NCBI lineage: Eukaryota > Metazoa > Platyhelminthes > Monogenea > Gyrodactylidea > Gyrodactylidae > Gyrodactylus > Gyrodactylus bullatarudis. Next base: position 41,867 of record SSNU01000099.1, read on the forward strand.
ACAGTTTTAAAAAGAATTTCAAATGTAACTTCAAGTGACATCAATTACTAAATGTTTAAATAAACATTGAATAAATAACAGCTGGGAAGTTTTCAGTTGAAAATGCTGAGGTATATCGGTTGAGTTATATCAAGGTTTCAGAATCAGCCTGGAAAGAAGAATTGGAAAAATTGATCGCCATTTTGGTTTAAATGACTTCACTATAAAGTTGATAGACGATATACTAACAAAGCTCTAAACCCAAGGAAAAAGCATATATGAGTATATAGACCACACAATAAGACGTCTTGGCGAACAACCTCACACGGACCAGAATGTAACAAATATGATTACTAGGGCCTCAAAAAACCTAAAAATGACTTTTCAGTTTTATGGGAATATAATTAGGGAAATCATCTAATATCATTGTGAACACACTTATCCGTTTATTTTTCAAATTTAAAATGACTATTTTGACCTATTTCTTTGTTAGTGGAATATAAAAGTAATAGACTATTTTAAACGACTATTCGTTGATGTGTTATTCTGACGTTCCAACTCCACTATTATTGGTCAATTAAAAGGTGGAGAAAGACCGCTGAACCAATCATATCAAAGATAGAAATATCACGCCATTTTAGTATTTTACTACCAATTGAATATCTCTATTGATTAAAATGCCTCGTCAAGCACAGAACTTATCCAGAAAAGCATTGAAGCATCGTTCTATGTTTCCAGATGAATTTAGTGTGACTATTGACGGTAAACTATTTTGTAAATATTGCATGAAAATAATAACCTGTGATAAAAAGAACCAGAAATTAAACAACGTTCATCCCAACATGGAGTTTACAGCTGAAGAAGAAGAAGAAGGTTCGCTGAATTTTCTAGATGTCCAGGTTACAAAAGTCAATGAAGTGGCCCAAACTAGAATCTACAGAAAGAAATCTGTACCATGTCAGTTTTTACCTTTCTTAAGCTTTAGTCCTTCATGCCAGAAGAAAAGTTTAATCAGGAATGAGTTTTTGAAAATTGAGAGATTAACATCGGAGACAAACAAATCTGCAGACAGAGAAGTCCTTAGACAGCTATTAATGGAAGACGGGTATCCAGAGGCGTTTATAGATAAGCATTCCAATTCCAAGAAGAAAGCAGAAAATGATGTTGATAAACTAATTCCGATTTATTTGAAGGTTCCTTTCAAAGGGGATGCTGCCCACCAAGTTCTTAATAACAAACTGCACGAAATGACAAGGAGAGCATTCCCGGGTTACAGGTTGCAGATTTTAAACAGAACAACGATGTTAATACCAGATCTGAACAAAGACCAGATACCATGGTTAGAAAGAAAATGAGTCATATATCAGTTTAAATGCAACAGTGAGATGTGCAAAAGTGAGGTTCAAAGAACACTTGACGAAGGGGAACAAAGGTTCAGCCGTACAAGAGCATCTGGAATCTACAAATCACACTGCTGATGTGAACAATTTCAGCATACTCTATCAGACTAACCCAGGTGATCCACGTTCAGTGAGAGAGAAAGAGTTGAACAAGGCCGAGGCCCACTTTATTAATAAGTTGGAACCCATACTGTGCAAGCACAAAGTTTTGGCAACAAAACTAGGCTATGAAGGCAAAGAACGTATTAAAATGATTAAGAAGTTAGCCGAAGTTTCCAAAATCCTCAATGATAACCAATCCATTCTTCAACTCAAGTTGCTAATAATGATCAGACTGATGCAAATCCAAAAAGCGAACAAATCGAGCAAGTAGTGGAAACTATGTCTCAATGCAATCAAGTCAGTTCTGCCCCAGCAACAATTGCAAGTGAGAATTCAAGTGCAAAAGAAGAGAAGCTAACGGATGTTAGTAATCAAATCAATTCTCAACCTGTAATTAGTATGAACCGAGAGGAATCAAACATTGTTGCTAATCAGAAAAGAGGGAAGAAACGGAAACGATTCAGTGGGCAATTATCGTTGGACGAGTTTGTGAAAAGAAGATAATTATAATTTGAAATATCAATTAGCCTTGGTGACAAATTTTAACTCATTAACTCAAAAATCCAATGAGATTATAACCAATCAGAGGAACTTGTACATTTTCTTTATTTTCTCTATAAATATCGAGCCGGTGTAATAGTCTGACGATATCCGTGAAATATAAGGTTTATCACTAACTATTCACTTGACTTCAAATTCCTCTAGATGATTCCTTCATCGCCACCAAATATTTTTGAAGAGGTCCGGCACTACTTTCCGCAAAATGAGCCATGTCGACCAACATCGAAAAACAAATGAACATATTAGAAGAATGGGAGTTAATTCTATCAAACGTTGCAATCAAAGCTTTATTTCTTCAAAGGATCAAGATAAGCATGCCAAATTAGTAAATTTACTTAAATGAATAAGAAAGGATGCCGAGAAAATTTTTGAGGAATAAGCGCTTTATTTCAGGCATACTCTTCAGCCTCTTACATGCCAAATATATAGTAAAAAACAAAGAAAAATATAAATAAATCTGATTGGCTCTCATAATGATCAGGGTTGGAGGGCATTTGCATTGTCTGTCGAGTTATCACATTGTCATAACTGTATGGCTTTTGAGATGATTGACGCTACCCACCCTAGGGTGGGTCACATTTCTCATGCATATATGATATGAAAGTATAAAAGGTCAGGCATAAACTTAGAGTGTAGTGTAACCTTAACATATGGGGTCTGTGTAGAGTACACATTGTATATAGCATTGATCATCATGATAACAATACTAATGTTGGAACACATGTAATAAGTCAGGGATACTATAGATTTCACTCTCAATTTTGTTAGCTGAAGTACTTGGTAATTTTGTTAGAGTTATTTTCTACATCTGAACGCCTCATTTTTTTCCTTGATTCTTGAGGTTGGCTACTAGTCTGAGCTGAGGATGCATTTCTATTGTTCACATTTGGCCAATTAAGACCAAGCAGTTTTATTATTTTCTTCTGTTTGCATAGGCTAGGGTTTTCTTTCTTGATGAAGAAGGCTTCGGCTGTTTTCAAAGTATTGACATTCTTTCCAGTTTGTCTATAGAGGATATAAAAGTTCGATGGGGAAGCTTTTTTTGTCACATACTTTAACATGATCTCTTATGGCCGTGTTACCAGTGTAGAGATGTTCCTCAACTCTGTCTTCTAGTCTTCTAGTTGTATGTCCAATATACTCTTCTTTACAAGGACATTTGAACTTATAAACTACAAATGACGATTTACTATAATCCAATAAGTCTTTAGATTCATTTGTAAACATCTTATTTGTCTTGAAAATGAATCTGATTTTCTTATCAAGAAACGATGTTTGGAATATCTGGTTCACTTTTTGTTTCAAGAAAGTGCTGTAGTTGTCCCCCATGAAATGATTTTGTGGACGAATCACTTGGAAATATTATATCCCAGAATTCACCACATCACTTGCTTCACAACTTTGCAATGTAGATTAAAGATTCTTATGGTGCAGTGAATGAGTTGATCTCTAGTGTCAAGGCTTTAATAACGAAAAATCGACGTCATCAACATTTGTTTGTTTCAATTGGTCAACCTCCCAAACCTGTTGTAACACGTTGGGGAAATTGGTTGGAAGCAACAGTGTATTATGCAAAAAAATTGGTTCAGGTACAGGATATAGTGGATCCTTTGAAAGGAAATGGCCAAATTATTCAAAGAGCCAAAGCTGCTGTTAGTTCTGATGAAATTCTACCAGATCTTGTATCAATAAATAAAAATTATAGCTCCATTTCACCCCTGATTAAAAAATTTGAATCTAGAGAATTCAATATCCATCAGGCGTATGTAAAATTACAAGATATAAACTTTCATGAAGATTCCATCAACCTCAAAAACTATTTGGAGAAGCGCCTTAAAAAGAACAACATTCACAAAATAGTTGAACTAGAGAATAAAATGACAGATTCCTATTTGTACAGTTTACTATTAAATGCCCAAACTACATCCTGTAATGTTGAAAGATCTTTTTCCCAGATGAACTCAATCATTAGCCCAAACAGAAATTTTAAGGAAGATAAATTTGAAAAGATTTTTATGTTGCACATATACAGAGAATAATACATATTTTGCTATTATATTTTTTAAATTATATTTTTAAAGAAATTTTAGATTTATTAAAAAGGATTATCTACTCATAAGTAGTTCAAAAAAATTGTAAATAAGACTATTTTTAGGCTTTTTGATAAAATACTATTTTCGTAGGCACCTAAAATCCCTGTTTAGCGGACTTTAATTTGAGGCCCTAATGATTACCAATAACCTTTGTAATACAATTTTTCTAAAACATTACGTTTTGGAAATTAGTATCTTCCAGAAGGTACTAGCCATTAGGGAAATTCAATTTGTACCTGTACGTTTTGCAGTATGCTATTTTAGCTCTTCTTCAATGATAAGCGAATATTAATACTACTGTTCATAAGATATATATAGCATAGATAAATCATTGCTTTAAAAGGTGAAGTTTGTAATGCTTTAACACTAATGACCATTCTACTTAGGTAATACTAATTTAACTGGGTAATTCTTTAGTTTTTATCAAGTATTTTAAATTATTATTTAGTTTCTAGACGAAATTAGTTCGTATAAGCAATTCTTTATTTTTCCTTCAAATGACAATTTATAAGATGCCATATCCTCAGAAATATTTTATTTTTATGTTAAAGAAAAAATATTATTCAGTATTGCTCATGGTTGTCTTTGAAAACCTTTTTACAGAAAGAGGATTTTAATCAAAAATATTCTCACGATCCAGAAACGCTGTAATAAATGATAAAAGTTTAAATTATAAGAAAAATGAATAATAGATAAACATCTTGAAATAGTTAATCGAAACAAACCAAAAAATGAATATGAAGATTTTATTCTAAATAATAATTGGACTCCAGATTTCTAAAAACTAACAAATAATTATTTTCATTATATTCTCAAAAATATCATTCTTACTAAAGGTGGTTGAAGTCATGTTGGTTCATTTATATGAAAGTTTTCATTTAATCGGCAGTTTGATGACCAAATATATAGTTTAAATAATAGTAAAATTATTTTCAAGTCGTCAAATAGCTGGTTTTTTTAACAGAGATAAAATCTTTGATTTGAAATGAAATGAAATTCATTGAACAATCCATAAGGTCTGCTTTACATTCATCATTTTCATATAAAATAGTTATCTTGTACAAAAAGAATAATAATAATAAAGGAAAATAGAAAAATATTTTTATGTGTGTACAATAATAATTAAAATAGTTTGCAAAATCTGTTATAATCTAAATCTTATCTATGAAAGCATTGATTTTTCAATTATTTTTCAATCACAATGTAATTATTACTATTAAGATTATTTGTCTAATTTCTTCAGAATTCTAGATTTTTCCATTAGTATTAAAAAAAGAAAAGCTTCTGTCACCAATGTTGCATATTCAGATAATTATAATCTCATTATCGAGTATTTTACTATCTTCAAGTCATTTTTTTCAACCATTTGATCACTATTTATTCATATTTTATTTCTACTAATAGGATACATTTTCTAGCTTAGAGTACAATATTTATTATGTAAAACCTTTTGTTGAAATTCTAAAGAGTAATTATCTGATCAGTGATCATTATTGATTACACTTCCTGCTGTGATGAATTAGATCCAACAGGTGAGCTTAGACTTGAGATTTTGTTTTTTTATCTAAAAAGGAGACATATTTTCTGATATGGGTTAACAGGCTTTAAGTGATCTAGATAAATATAGAATATGAACAAGTTTGTAAAGTCTCGTTGTAAAAGGTTTAATGAAGAAAGTTTTACTTTCATTGATGCTTAAGTCTAAGCCTTTTAAATCATTTGAAAGAATTTTTAGAGACGTGTTAATGAAATCAATGTCGATAAAGTCATCAAAACTATAGACATTCTTCATATCATCAGCATTATTAAAGAATAGCGCTTTATTTCGTGGCATACTCATCAGCTTTTACATGCCAGATTTATATACAAAAAATTTTCCAATTAAGAAAGAATGAATCTGATTGGCCCTTCTTCTTGTTCACCTCCTCTGAGGTGAGTATGTGTGTGCGGAAGTGGACATTACTCTGTATTACTCGTTTCTGATATTATGTGTTCATCTTTGTGTACATGTGATAAGGGATGAGTGACACCGTGCGTGGGTATTGTATTGGGATCTCACAGTATACTTGTATATTTGAATAGATTCCTGGGGTTTCCTCTCAAGGCAGCAGAAGCTATATTCATTGAAAAAGAAAAGCAAAATCTCTGTGTACAAAAATCAGCAGTCAAACCATTAACCCTCCCCAGGGCAACAATAAAAACAGCGCAAAGAAATGAAGAACAGAAAGATATCACAATCAATTCCCAACCCCAAACCAGAAACACACCAAGAAAAAGAAATCTGGCCGAAGGTAATCAGGATCAAAAGAAGATAACGAAATATTTCACCCAAAACTAACTCCACGAATATGTAGGACCCCAGGAATCTATTCAAATATACAAGTATACTGTGAGATCCCAATACAATACCCACGCACGGTGTCACTCATCCCTTATCACATGTACACAAAGATGAACACATAATATCAGAAACGAGTAATACAGAGTAATGTCCACTTCCGCACACACATACTCACCTCAGAGGAGGTGAACAAGAAGAAGGGCCAATCAGATTCATTCTTTCTTAATTGGAAAATTTTTTGTATATAAATCTGGCATGTAAAAGCTGATGAGTATGCCACGAAATAAAGCGCTATTCTTTAATAAACTTGGCATCGCCTTTCTTCATGAATCACTATTGCTCAGATTAAATCAGAGGTCACCTAACACCTCTCTGCTAATAATTTTTCTATATCAATTATACCAAGAATTTTAATGAAAAGAATTGAGTCATTAATTTTCATGAGGGTGTTTTGTAAAGTTATTGGTCTAAATTCATTACTATTGGGTTTAGGAATAGGGATAACTTCAGCGAGTAACATATAATCAGGGAGAATATTACTAAAAACAGTGTTGAAAAATATTGTAAAAACTATGAATAAAATATACGACTACTTATAAGTAGTATTAGTATAAGTATATTGACACTAATTTCATAGGAATCTTTAATGTTTTTATTTTCTTAATAATTTGTTAAACTCAGAAAAACTCAAAAGGTATTATTTTGATAATTAGAGCATGAATCACAATGGATGAATGCTTGGGTGTTTATTGGAGCAGAATTGTTGAAAGTTGACATCAAGATATTTTGTAAGGCTATATATTGTAAGGATATTTTGATTCTCTTCAAAAAATTGAATTCTCTCCGCACTATAATAAAATGCAGTTTTCAACCTTCATAAAGATAATGATTTTAATCTCTAAAATAGATTTGCTTTGACTCTACATTGAATTACTTATTTCCATTATAGAACTCCAGAAGGCATACATATTATAGAATAAATTGCAACCATAGTTAAATTAAAATTATCGAATGCATCTGTAATTTCATTTTTTACGCTTATTTCAACTAGACAATTTTTATGAAAGTCACTACATTTTGTATTAAAAAAGCATAACTCGATACTCTATTAAACTTACTATGTTCGATCAGGCAGTCTAAAATTATTTTTCTCTAAAGTAGTATAATTAGATCTCGATAATCAGGAAATATGATTTCCAAAAAAACAGAAGAAAGAGAATGTTAAAAAAAATAATAATCATTTTTATGGCCTAAAAAATTTACTCGTGAACTTTCTTGTTTTGTTGATATCAAACCTATGTTACAATTCTAAGTTAAGATATAGTTTTTTTCAGAAATAGTTTTCTATTTAACAATACATATGTTAAATCTGTAAACATAAATTATTCTTCATATTATTCTTAGTACATTAATTTGTTCTTGAGTTCCTTTTTGAATTTAATTAAGCTTAGGTTTTTAATGGATCTATTGAGATTGTTAAATATGTTTTTACATTTATTAAATATTGCCAGCTTCTTTAGGTTGTCAAATTCTGGAATATTATAACGCAATACTTGACGGTTAGAGTTTACTACGGGGAATGATTTGGTAAGAGTTATTGATTTTAGTTCTCTTCTAAGTCTAAGAGTGTTGCTCGGAGAGTTTATTTCAGTTTGATAACTCGAAGATAGTAGCCGTACAAATCGTTTTTGTGCAGATTGAATTTTTTCGATCATTTTCTACCTTCAGGATACCATACCTCTGAAAAATATTCAATAACTGGTCTGGTATAAACTTTGAACAGAAGTGTTTTCATTCCATCAGTCTTTATGCATTTGTGGACATGAATGAGTCGACAAATGAATTTTTTTATAATTTCCTTATAGTGGTCAGTGAAGTCAAGTCTGTGAGTATAGGTGACGCCAAGGTCTTATAGTTTCTCTTTTGGAAAAATTTTTTCTTGATCAATAAATATATTAAGATCAGTGATCGCCATTTCATTCGGCGTTGTGTAAAAGGATTTAGTTTTGTTTGGAATTAGTCCAAATTCTCTTAGTTTGTCATTTATTTTTGTAATTTCGAGGTTAATGATGTTGCTATCATAACTTTCTTTAAAATGGAACACTATTTTGAAATCATCAGCATATTTGAAGATTTTGAATTTTGAAGATTGAATCTCAGCAAAAATGATGTTAAATAGTAGGGGACCTACTCTAGATCCTTGAGGAACACCTGACCCGATTTTTCTAAAAGTTGAGCATTACATTCCACAAACTGTTGTCTATTTATTAAGTAGTTTTCAAGATATTTAAGCAGTTTTGCGCAAATTCCTCTGTTGTGGCAGGCTTCAAGAATCTTGCTGAAAAGTACTTTATCGAAGGCTTTGCTAAGATCAATGTAAACAACAACTATTTTTTGTTTTTTTCTCTTTAGATAGGAAATGTAGCTAATAAATTGATAGAGATTGGTCTCACGTGATTTGGGCATGAAAGAAAATTATGGTTGATTGTATTATCACATGAGTCAGTATCAATAAGAATATTGTAGTTAAATTGGTCGGATGTGTTGAAAACGCTAATAATTTTTCTTGAACTGACTCTACATCAGTATTGATGAACAGATTTTCTTTGCGGGAGAATTTGAAGTATTTGTTAAGTTGATAATATCCTATTTTTGGTCTTTTTTATTTCTTCTTTTAAGTTTCTTTCAATTCTAGCATACGTTGACGACGTAAGTATAGGAATTTGGGCACGTGTATTTTCCAGAGTTCTTCTTGCATTTGTGATTGAGCAAGAGTACTTCAGTTTATTTTCAAGCCGCGAGTTGAGACGTAGTTCAAGATATTCAAGGTTTCTTTTTCGTTTTTATGTGGTTGCAATTTGGTACATTTGATTGTAATAATCAATGATATTAAAAGCATTGATATAATTATCACGTAGGATTGTTATCGCTTTGAAAATTCTATAATCCTTAAATTCATAGTAGATGAATTGATTGTTGGTGTTAGATGTAAAGTTTTCAACGTGGTTAAAACAGATAGTGCAAAAAATTCCAATATGATCTTTTGTTGGGTAGATATTTTGAGCTTTGATCTGGTATAATATTTCATTAGTTTTAATGAAAATGCAGTCAAGTATGTTTTGGCCTCTAGTTGGAAAATTTACAATTTGTTTAAGATTGTAGGAGTTTAAAAGAATTCCAATTTCAGAGTGAGGGTTATTCCAGTTTTCATTCGGCATATTGATATCACCGAGAAATATTGTTTCGTCATCAAGTGGGATATGATCTTCTATAAGGTTGACTAAGTTTGCATCAATAAGAAGAGCAATGTTTATATGTTTTGTGCTTATTTTTTTGTTAACTTTAATAATTAGGAATTCATTACCATGATAGCTGAATTTGGCTTCTGACAGAATTTCTATATTTTCCTGGTAGTATATAAGGACTCCTCCATGAGGATTTTCAGTTCTGTCTGAACGAGCAAATTTCTAGCCATTAATATGAAGACTGTTTGATAAGTTTTTGTCTGAAAGCCATGTTTCAGTTAGGCAATATAAGTCGTATTGGGTATTGATGATGTGAATTCTTTATTGGTGAAAGCATGAAAATACTGAGCGAATATTTTGAAGATAGAAAGAAAATTGTAGGTTTGCTTGATTTGTAGTTAATAATTGATTGTTTTCATGATTTGTGAGCAAGTTTGTTGACATGCGTTTTGTTAGGAGACAGGTGGTTAATTTTGGGGTACTTTGAACACAAGGAGTATTAATTAGTAATTCAATGTTAAAAATGATAAAAATAATAATTATTATAAATCTGATGAGGTTTGGTGCATTAATCATAAAAATTTATTTTGATTTGTGTCAGTATGTTCATTAACTTCTGATTTCTCAAAGAAGAGAGCTTGTGGATTTCTTTCTATTTTTTTGTTGATATCATACCTATGTTAAAATTCTAAGCTAAGATATAGTATAAGCATTTACTTTTTTCACGCGCGTTTCTACTAAAACGGTATTTGAGTGACATAAAATATGATTTTGCGACAAATTAATTTGATTTCAATCTGATAACTATCTCTACTGTTTACTATAAGTTTCCTTTCGTCTTTCATATTCAGTCATATTTTACTGAAACCAATCACTCGAATGACAGAAAGGCATTATTTACAACACTTTTCTTGGTTTCTATCTGGATTGACAATAATTGAGTCGGATCATTAATCTCTCTGGGAATAAGGGATTAATTGTTACATTGAACCTCGATCTAAGTAGACACAGAGCATAGCCGCTAAGATGTGACTGATCGGACTTCCCATTGCATCTCCATCAATTTTATTGTAGTAAGTTCCTTCAAAGTCGAAATCAATGAATCATACTGTAATAAATCCCTATACTGACTTGAATTATACGTAATGAAAATATTCAGTTAACTGATGAAAAATAAAATTTACTGATTCCTTGGTTGAGACGTTTTTGAAGAGCTACCATCGAATGAAGTTATCTTTCTGTTTTTAAAACTGGTTTCTTTCAGTTTTAACGACATCCCTAGTATTATGCTAGTTTCTCAAAGGCATCAAATTTTTCAATTAGAAATTGGAAAACTTTCGGAACTGAATATAGACGGCTAATAGCTGCATCTCCTTTTAGCATCGAGTTTTATTCTCCAGTGAAAATCTTTCCTATATTGTCTTTTCTTCAAGAAATACCTCTATGTGGACTTCTAGCTCAAAAAGTTTATGGGCACGATAAGCAGTACTAAAATCTTGAAGAGCTCAAGAATTCAGTTCAGAAAATTTGAATTGAATAAAATTTTAATGATAATAAACCCTCTATAGAATCAATAATAACAAGATATTTTAAAATCATTGAGAATTGAATTCTTGGGCAAAAAAAAGTGAATGGAATGTTTCTTCCTTCTTAATATCAATGAAAAATAGTACTTTAACTCGTAAAATATAACTGTAATAGTGAACATTTTTATTCATGATAGAGAATTTAATAACAATCGAAAAACGTATATTTCAAAAATTCATCATAAAATGTTCGACAATTTTCGATTCAATAAGTGAACGTATTGTTTTTGCAAACACAATATATTAAGTCAATTGAATTAAGTGTATTTTTTCAAAGAATTTTATTTGAATAAATTTATTTTTTAAGTTTTAAATTTATTATAAATAAATTATTCTCACTTTGTTGAACATTTCATGCTTTTTTTTAAATATATCATGCATATTAATATGAATAAAAATCTATGACAATAAAACAAGATGCTTCGTAAAACCTTTCGAGATAAACTAGGTTAAATAAATATCATTGAAAGAATTATGAAATTCTGCTGATTGATATCAATCAACTTAAGAAACTTAGAGGTCGATATAAAAAAGAATACATTTGTAAAATATCCTCTAATTATTAAGAAAAAGGCATTGTCATTATTATTATTTATAAAATTTTATTCGATAAGGCAGAAAATCTGTTTAGACATGTGTATTTACTCTCACCGTTATTCATTCAAATTAAATTTACTATCAATAATTTAAAATAAAAACGGAAAATTAAAGTATACGCTTTTATTTAGCGAAATTTAGTGATAATATTACATTTAGGCATCATTTTAACATTTAGACATCAGGCTATCTATGGTCACTTTTGAGATTAAACTCAACTCCTCTAAAATTTTAGTTATCAAAAATGTTCATTCATTTTCATAAACTTTTTGTAATAAAATCTCACAAAGATTTTCGTTAGGATTCAAATCTGGGCTTCTAACAGGCCATGGCAATATCTTTATTTCTTTCCAAAAACTACTTTCTAGTTGATTTAGAACAATGGCATGGAGCATTATCCTGTTACACTCGATTCAGTACATGATGATCAGAGATAGTATTTAATGCCAAACCTTAAACTATCACATTGATTAGCCAATAGAATTCGAGTAGATGAAATGAATATTTTTTCTTCCTCTGCCCTAAAATTAAACAAAATAAGAATAGTGTTTTCAAAATTGAGAGACCCCTCTATTTACAGTGCAATCAGAGGATTTTCAAAAATGCACTAATTTTCTGTATAAATATCAAGCCGGTGTAAGAGTCTGATGACAACCGGTGAAATAAAAGCTTTATAACTACATATTCACTAGTCTTCCAATCCTCTTAATGAATCCCTCATTAAATTTTTGTGGGACGAATATTGCTAAATTCTGATTGGCCGACAAATGCTCAATTTCTATTGGTCTATAATTCATGAGTTTTGGTGTAGAAATGATATATAAGTAACGTGTACTTCCACATTCACACAACTCTCGTCACTTTACAGAGCTTTTACCTGTAATTTATTATGTAACTCCAGATGCCTCAGTAGTTTATCATGCATAAATAAATGATTTATTTTATTTGAGTTAGGTTCTAAACTCATTTGGAAGGTTTAGAGAACAACAAGCGTATATTTGAGTGATAAACGCTATATTTCGCCGGGTCTCTTCAGACTCTACCCCGGTAACATTTAACTACTAATTATAATAATCAATTGGGGACCTTCCAGTGGTTCATTTTCTTATTCACTCTAGTGCTTGTGTTACATTGGTCTCGGCTTTTTGATTACTTTTGTCTTCATAGAAAACCCTCAATCTGTAACTGCCCACTGTGTCTCTTCCTCTTTCGTTTTGTTTTCAAGCAGTTTTTTCTCTTTCCCTTTTCACTAATTATAGGTTGGCTGATGATTTGATTATCAACTACTGTTGACTTCTCGTTAGTTTCACATTTTGCCAACTCTATAATTGTTGCTGGGGCTGTGGATTGAGCTGGTGTTTGGTGATTATCATCTGTTGCTAACGTCTCATTGGTTTCAATATCCAGTTTCGATCCGTGTTGAAGAGGTGGCCAGTATCTCGGTTGAGTATTCTTCCGATTTTTGCAATCCGTTTGCTCTTGTCTGTACAACATATGAAGAACCACACGAACAGGTAAACTGATAAAAAACTACTCTCTTTTTCAACTTCGGGATTGGGTCTTTATTGCGACCATTGATCAGTTTCGATGTTCAATGGACCAGTTTTAGCTTCCTTCCAGGAAATGTTCGTCGTGATATTCGAAAGTTTGTTATTAAAAATATTCTTGCTCGCATCTCCTTTGAATAGTAGTACTAGAACCAGGAGTTTTTCGTTGTCGTCTTCTTCCTTTAGTTTCTCCTTGGGGTGCGAGTGCTTGTTGATGAATTTTTCGAGGGTGTCCATTAAACATCAAAAGAGCCTTAAGCTTTGATCTCTCCTTCAGTACAAATTCCGCGGTCACCAACTGATCAACACTAAGATAAGCATTGCTGACCACACTCTTTTTTGTTTAGATTGGGGAAAAACTCTGGTCCGGTGAAAACTATGTCGGGGCCATTGTTTTCCGATGGATTCTCGTCACTGCACTTTTTCCATCAGACTATGTTTCATTTGTAACCTTAACATTCGGATAGATTTATTTTATATTGCAATTATACTTGTAGTGAATAGTGACTCACTCATAAAAATCAAAGTTAAGACAATAAGACAAAATGGACAATCATCAAGAAGATATAGTAAATAACAATTTATCCAAAAAGATTGAAGATTAAAACAAAAATTAAGATTGTAAAATTTAAACTATTTCATAGAGATTGTTTATTTTAATTTAATAAATCAGAGTTTTAAAAGCTAAAAACGTAATTAAGTAATTCCCTGCTAATAACATGACTCAAGACGAAGTCTTTAATAAGATATTCGAAGAAAAAGAAACATAGTTGTGCTGTGAACACAAAACATACTTAATTTGTTCACCACGAAAATAAAAAAAAAAATTATTTAGAGAAGGAATTAAAAATTTCCACGATTCATTAGTGATTCGTACGAATCCCTGCTTTCACACGATTCACGATAACATTGAAACTCGTCCATAGTATGAGCCTAGTGTTACTTCTCACAACGTGAAATATGAGAAAGGGGGTTTGCTATACGATGACTCAGTGAGAAAGAGTATGACGTAGTTGTTTGGCTTGGTAAATAGAGGGGTCTCTCAATTATGAAAACACTATTCTTATTTTGTTTAATTTTAGGGCAGAGGAAGAAAAAATATTCATTTCATCTACTCGAATTCTATTGGCTAATCAATGTGATAGTTTAAGGTTTGGCATTAAATACTATCTCTGGTCATCATGTATTGAATTGACTGTTTAATTATTTAAAAATTATTCTAGTCCTAAGGCTCGCTGATAATTTCTGATTTATATTATTATTTAAGTTGACATAAATTTTGATCGTTTCACTGAAAAGAGATATAATTAATAGAAAAAATTGTTTCGATAAGTTTAATTTTAAAAATATTATTGAGTCTTTTGTAGATACTTACTGCTTAAAACAAAATTTTCTGTTAAAATTTTAAACTTTGAAGTTTAAAGCAGCCAAATATTTAAGTTTATTTTTATTTATAAAGGTGCTATCTTTTGGAAGATAAATATCAATCAGCATTAGGCGAAATGGCTAAACTATACTTTACGGGCACCGACTGTATATATATACGTTGCGTCCCATTTGTGTCGAGAGTCCCATATGTGTTTAAACTCAAACGGGACGTCCCATTTGTATCGAAAAAAATAGGGGGTGGGGGACACGGCTAAACTAAAGATGAGCCTAACACCCCATGACCGTTAATATATCCCTTGTAAGTAGGTATGTAATATAAAAATATAATATAATTAATTCATATTTTTAATAAAAAGCATTAAATACTCACATAAGTTAATTTATTGACAACATGAATTTACATCAAACATTTTAGAACTAGTTCAGCAATAATTCTTGGATCAAGATCAATGTTCATTTGAATACTTGAAGACAGGCCAGTTTTAATCCAAAATAAGTATATTCGTTCCTCAAATACCAATAAAGTTACATTTAATACTCCAATAAATGATTACGTCATGTCATTGACTTTACTATCAAAATTTTTGAAAATACTTCATGAGTAAACAAAACATATATTCTGAAGTGCTGTTTTTTATTTAAATTAACTCAATAGAAGACAATAAATATTTCTCACATTCGAATTTCATTATGCCTGAACTTAATATCTTCAACTATCCCATCAGTGAGATATCTTTCGAAAATGTTGAAAAATTGAATATTGTCAATTTGATGTCTAGCCACGAGGATCACTTGGGAACAATCCAACTGTGTCAGAGACTTGGATTGATTGCTATGAACCGCAAGCATACGTGTGGAGAGATTATGAGTCTTAATAAGAAATCTCAATCGGTTGATCAGTACGAGTTTTTCTGCAATAAGTGCAGGAAATTTATTAGTATTAGAACTGGTAGGTTTTGTTTATTAATTAATCACAGGAACATTCTTCTCTGGATCAAGGTTGGCGATTGTCCAGATCCTTACCATAATTTATATGGTTTTAAAGTCAGCAACAAATCTAGACTTGATATGTGATATAGTCAAGGTATCTGTTCCAACTGCCATCGATTGGACTAATTTTGTTCGGGACATCTTCGTCGAGAGATTCCTTAATCAAGATCTCGTTGTTGGTGGATTTGCCAAAGAGGTACAAGTCGACGAAACTCATCTTGTGAGACGTAAATACCACAAAGGAAGAGAATTAGCCTCCCAAGTTTGGATTTTCGGTGGCGTTGATGAAGATGGTAACATCTTCATGAAAATCGTTGAAGAGCGAGACAAATCGACTCTTCATGCATTGGTTCGTAAGCACATTGCTCCAGGTTCGCATATAGTCAGTGATGAATGGAAAGGATATGCTGGCCTGGAGAAGTACGGATACTCAAGGTCCACAGTGTGTCATAAGAAAGAATTTGTCAACAATGAAGGACTGCATACCAATAGGATTGAAGCCATTTGGGGAGCATTCAAACGAATGTTCAAGAATATAAGAAATAAGAGAGGAGATTTGATTGAATCTTACATTTCTGAATACCTCTTCAAACATTTCTTTAAAGAAAATAGGATGCAAGAGTTCCTTAGAATTATGCATCAACTGTATCCTAATGAATAAATATTCTCAATTATGTAAAAACTTTATAAAATTTTAGTTAACTGGTTGAAGATTCAACCTTAGCTTAGTTTTGATATCTTAATAATTTCAATAATAGAACTAAGTCAATAGATCAAGATAACATGTCTAAGTCGTGATTTGTAAACAAGCGCATAGTAATGATGGTTTGCAGAAAAAGAATAATTGTAAGTATTCAAATAAATAATAAATAGGCGAATAATAATGAGTTAATTTAAATAAAAAACAGCACTTCAGAATATATGTTTTGTTTACTCATGAAGTATTTTCAAAAATTTTGATAGTAAAGTCAATGACATGACGTAATCATTTATTGGAGTATTAAATGTAACTTTATTGGTATTTGAGGAACGAATATACTTATTTTGGATTAAAACTGGCCTGTCTTCAAGTATTCAAATGAACATTGATCTTGATCCAAGAATTATTGCTGAACTAGTTCTAAAATGTTTGATGTAAATTCATGTTGTCAATAAATTAACTTATGTGAGTATTTAATGCTTTTTATTAAAAATATGAATTAATTATATTATATTTTTATATTACATACCTACTTACAAGGGATATATTAACGGTCATGGGGTGTTAGGCTCATCTTTAGTTTAGCCGGGGACACATTTTCGGGTTTACATGTATTTTCTTTTTTTGTTTATTTTTAGAGAGTATACGGTATATGAATATGTATGTTCTTTACAGGTATTCAAGGAATTTCAAACAGGTACAGCATCTTGAGTGCTTGAATTCAAGAAATAAAGAGTAATTCAGAGTTTAATAATTTTTTTCCCTTAAACTGCGTATTTTCATGCAGCCCCTCACTCGAAAGGATATATAATTCCGCATTGAATAATTTGAGGATTCAATTGGATTTGAGGCTCCTTATTATGGGGCATAATTTTGTTTCATTTAAGTGCACTTTAATCCTTTTTAAGATACTTAACTTCAAAAACAAAAAAATTCCAGTGTTCATACGAAAAAATGACCGTTATCAGCAGTTTAAAATGCCTTTCAGTAATAGTTTTAGTAAATAAAATTCAATACAATATTTTGATTGAATAAAACAATTTAATTTAGTCTTCAAATCAAGCACTTTTGATGCGGAATTAAATATCTTTCGAGTGAGGGGCTGCATGAAAATACGCAGTTTAAGGGAAAAAAATTATTAAACTTTGAATTTCTCTTTATTTCTTGAATTCAAGCACTCAAGATGCTGTACCTGTTTGAAATTCCTTGAATACCTGTAAAGAACATACATATTCATATACCGTATACTCTCTAAAAATAAACAAAAAAAGAAAATACATGTAAACCCGAAAATGTGTCCCCCACCCCCTATTTTTTTCGATACAAATGGGACGTCCCGTTTGAGTTTAAACACATATGGGACTCTCGACACAAATGGGACGCAACGTATATATAGAAAAGAGTAAAACAGTAGAAAAACATAATAAAAAATGATGAAAGCATAATTATCTCATAAATTTATCAAATACTCACAATTCAAGAATGTACAAGTAAAATTCCAAAATTTGTATATAATAGTTTATATTTTTCATAAAACCGGTCAATTAAAAAAATAAATGAAAGTAAAACAATTTTGTTAATTTTATTCAAAAACCGCAAAGACCAAATTAATTATAACATCATGTCATCTATGAACGATCTTACTCTCGATAATGTTGAAAGCCTAAATATAATCCTATCGACATACTCTAGCATTATTCAGGATTGTATGTTAGTAAAAACAAGCAGAAGACTCATTAGAGTCTAGCAAAGCTCGATGTTGAATAATTAAGCTTAGTGTAAGTAGCTAGGATAAATAAATCTCACACAAAAAACAGATAACGTGGGTTGGACTAAACGGTTGAGTGCTTGCCCAGCGACCATAAAACTTGAGGTACGATTCTCGGAGCAGGCGTAAGGCTTACTGCCGATCCCTAATGAGGGTGAAACTATATAGTATAAGTTCTCGCTTGGTCTTTGGATGTGTGAAATTTATTGTAAGTTTCATTGAGTTAGTCATTTGAGGTTCAACTAGAGCTACTGTATCAGAAATATAAGCAGAAGTCTCATTAGAGAGCTACTGTATCAGATAATAAAAAATGATGAAAGCACAATTATCTCATAAATTTATCAAATCGTCCCGTTTGAGTTTAAACACATATGGGACTTTCGACACAAATGGGACGCAACATACCTTTCAAATGATGTTGCAGAGATCTGAAAAGATGGTTATCTGTAGGAGCGAGATCAGGACTATAGGGAGGATGGTCTAAAACATCCACATTGCTTTCAGCGAAGAAATTTTTGACTAATCTCGAGACATGGGGTCGGGCATTATCTTGCAAAAATGTTATTCGGCCAAATCTTGGATAGTTCTCTCTTAGTTTGCCTTCCATGGTCCTGAAAGATTCGATATACCTTTGACCTGTAATTGTTGTGTTAGGCTCAAGCAATTCATAATGAATTACACCTTTTCGACACCAATAAACCGTTAACATTACTTTTTTTTGCAAATCGATCAGGTTTAGGTTGGGTTATCTGCTGATTTGCCCTATGCCACAATCTTTTACGGCTTTGATCCTTTAGAAAGATCCATTTCTCATCCGTCGTCACAATATGTGGTAGGAAGACACCTTCTGATGAGCTTCAGTAGCTGATATTCCAAGCATAAAGTTGTAGTAAATTATTGCTCTGACTTCAGTCTCAGATAAATCCATAATTTTTTCTTTATTGAAAGAATTTCAAAGAGTAAGAATAGGAAAAACAAATTCTACGAAAAAATCTCAAAAGGTGTATTCTTTCAAACAAGATTCAGCCGTAATTTCATATTTGAGAAAAAGTTTGCTTAATACTTTTGAAAAAACCTAATATAATCACTCTTGCAAAAGCTTATGAAGATAAAAAGGGAATGGTCGAAATTTGTCAACGACTTAAGCTCATTTCTCCAACTATGTCTCACGATGACTGTGATGGTGAAATGTATCTCGGAGAATACAGTTTTTCGGTGCTCGACTTGCAAAAGAAGAAAATCAATTCGAGATGGTAATTCTAATTAATTTATTTTTAAGGAACATTCTTCGTAAGATCACATCTTCCAATATGGAAAATCTTGGTTATTATTAGAGTTGTGTGCTACAAAGCTGATAACCTCAAGTTCATAACAAGAAGAATTGTTCCTGGCTCCATCATTGTCTGGGATGAACACAAATCCTATAAGTAACTCAGCCAAGAGGGATACGACCACAAAACAGTTTGTCATAAATATGAGTTTGTGAATAGAGATGGATACCACACCAACCGCATAGAGTCTATTTGGGGAGCAGCCAAGAGAGACGCTGGAAATGTCCGTAATGAAAGGAAGAATTTATTAGATAGTTATTTGATGATGTATCTATTCCGAAGGAACAGTCCTGATAATATTTTTCAGGCTACCCTCCATGCAATCTCAGAAATTTATACATTTCAATAAAAATATTTATTTCTCAATATAACTTTCTTTTCAAATCTTTGATTGACCTTGAGAGGTTAAGCATTTCGAAAATTTATGGAATAACTTAGATCTTAGTTAATGTTAATTAAGTTTATTAATTTTTATGTTTACTAATGAGTAGTGACGAAAATTTATTATATAAAAACACAGTGCCCCTAAAGTAAAGTTAAGCCGGCGAAATAGATACCAATTCAATATATTTAAAGAGGTGAATTTCAAATGCCTGAAAACTCTAAAACATTGAATTGTAGAAATTTATAGTATTTCGGAAATCCAAAGACGAACTAAAAACAAATCTATATGTTAAAAATATTTTATTTAATGAATAATGCAGTGCAATGAATTTTAAAAAATTTTATAATCAAATCATCAGTAAACTCATAACTAGTGAGAAAGGAAAGAAGAGAAACTTCTCAACAGAAGTACGGGCCGGGAAACAAATGTTTCAATCAATACAGAGATGAACCAATGGAATGCCTCCAATTAATTGCTTCTTAATGTTGATATGATATATTTTTGCGTGACTAACCAATTATAGATCAATTGAATGAAAAAGTTATATTACACTAAACTTCCTAGAAAATGTATGAGCTGAAAACCCGAAGGGTAAAAAAATATAATGTACTTACTAATAAGTATGTAAATTAAATATTCCTTAAATTTTAGATTTATTTTTGCAAAATTTATCACTCTTGTTAACTCAAAACTCATGAAAATTTGTTCAATTACCTACTTTAAAATTCTACATCGTTGGATTATCTTCTCAAGACTCTAGCGGTAGTATTAAGCAAGAAAGCCTTGTTTCGAACGCAGGGCCATGAAATACACACCATCAGATGCAGAATGAAAAGTTTACTAACTATTGAGAATTTTATGCAACAATATCGTTCAAGATGAGAAATAGACGATTTTTAATTAGGAACTGGACGATTTCAGGTTTTTGAATGAAAACTAAGAAAAAAGTCGTTTCTTCATTCTGACAAACTAGATACCCCCTTTTTTTCTTATCCATCACACAATGCAAAGATATCTTGAAACAGGACCCCTATTTTACACACGCCTTTTGTGAATGAACAATGATGAAATATTCTTCCAAACTCACTCTTCAATGGGCTATTCTGTTTGAAAACATACGAGAATACATACTCATCTCTGATTGGTTGGTTTTTGTACTAAGTAAGGTTTTTTTTTTAATTTTTAATTATTGTTCCTGAATTCTAATAATGGTGCAGACAAGACTCTCTTTAAAAAATCAAATGAAAATAATGGATCTCAAAACTCGTAATTTAAAAAATTAGGATATTGCCAGTCATTACTTTCATGAGTTTTGAGTTAACAAGAGTGATAAATTTTGCAAAAATAAATCTAAAATTTAAGGAATATTTAATTTACATACTTATTAGTAAGTACATTATATTTTTTTACCCTTCGGGTTTTCAGCTCATACATTTTCTAGGAAGTTTAGTGTAATATAACTTTTTCATTCAATTGATCTATAATTGGTTAGTCACGCAAAAATATATCATATCAACATTAAGAAGCAATTAATTGGAGGCATTCCATTGGTTCATCTCTGTATTGATTGAAACATTTGTTTCCCGGCCCGTACTTCTGTTGAGAAGTTTCTCTTCTTTCCTTTCTCACTAGTTATATATGATCTATAATTGGTTAGTCACGCAAAAATATATCATATCAACATTAAGAAGCAACAGGTTCTAAGATAATGCTTTTTTGAAAAGTCGAAACGCATTCCAGAAATAGTACTTTTATCATTTAAAACACGGATTCTGTAGAGGCAAATCCTGCTATTAGGAGATTTTAAGTAAATTTTCGGACGTATTTGAAAATTTACGTGAATATTTGAATCATCAAAATCCTGCTTAATTACTTGGATATTAATTAAATTGTGTTTCACTTCTTAACAAGAATTAAAAATAAATCTATCTGAATTTATATTGTGGACCTTTAAATTACTTATTCTTGGAAACTAAATCTTTTTGTACACTACAAAGAAGTTATCAAAAAAATTCATTGGCCGACCCAACCACATCCACGAATGCATCGAAACGGACGGCATGAAATAACTTTTATTCAAAGTTTATGCAAGACCAGTAATTGAATACTGTTCTGTAATCTCGAACCCTGAATGTGAAAAATGGTCTAGGAAAATACAAACTATATACAATAGACTTTAACGGCTTCTGCCATCAACATATCAGGCTGAGATGAAATCCACGAAAAACTCTTTATGGCTCAGAAGAGAACTTAAAACAATTACCCTAATCAAGCTCCCAGCACTGGCAAACTCTTACGCCCTTACGTTCCAGAATATAGTAATCAAAAAAGTTTTCAATTTTCAACAGAGCCAAAATCATACTCAAAAACCTAAATAAAAACTTTTTAGAATATAAGGATGCCGAAAATTAGAGGAATAAGCGCTATATTTCAGGCATACTCATCAGCCTCTTACATGCCTAATATATACTAAAACACATAGAATTAGTATATATTTAGTTAGGCAGTTAAAGAAATAATTAGTAAAAAGTTTAAATTAAATTGTTTAAAATGTTATCAAGTCAACATTGTGCATTTCGAATTCTTATTGAAAACTAAAAATGAAATAACATTTTGAAGAAAGAATGATATAGACTGGAATAAAGTTTTCCTAACGCATTTGAGTATAAATAATCTCTAGTTAATACTCGTTGATTGCTATGTTGCGAATTAACGAAATTCGATCGACCTCTACTCATGCATATATCTATAGTTTTTTCTGCTCACATCGTTTTTTTAATTCTAAACAACCATATAACGTGGATTTATTCACCGATCGCATTCAAAAATGAATCAAGAAGCAAAGAAATGCTTTTGATTTTAGGGAATACTTACATTCGCTCCATGTCTTTCATTCTTAAAATTTGATGAGATTATTTTCCATTTTCAAAATAAATAAATCTTACAACTCTTCCGATATTCTACATAGTGATAAATTCGTGTTTACAAATTATGAAATTTTGATTTGACAAGTGTTCATGACTAGTTTGTAATACCATTTTTAATAAAAGTTGAGTGTGGTCACAGGATATTACTAGGCCTTAAGAGCTGAACTGGAAAATATTTTAAGTGTATTAAATATTAGTTCGTATTCAACTTCAGAGAAAAATATTATTTTCGCTTGTACAGGGAAAGATAAAAATATACAAAAATACATTCATCAATAAAAAATTTTATAATGTATCATGGTTTTGACTTTTGAAAAAGTTATCGTTTTAAATAAATCAAAATGTAAGATATTAAAACTGTTTAATTAATTCGAACAGTATATTTAGATATAAAATTGAAGAAATGAATATATTACTCACATTTCCATTGAAAAAATAGGACTTTTATATATAACAAAAATTATTTTTGATAATCATAATAATACTCCAATGTGAGCTTCAAACTGACGATTAATAACTTCGATATATCTCACTTGTGAGGATCTCTAATAAGTTTATAGGAAATGAAAAAATGAAAATAAATTTTTTTGGTATTTCACTTGGAAATAACATAAAAAATAATTTTTCCAACATTTCTCATTCTTAACAAATATTTTTCTACTCTCCAAAGACTCTACGAAGACTCCACATTTTTGAAAATCCATACAGAAGCATGTGATTCCCTTTTAAAAAAATGTTGATTAAACAAATGGCTACTTGATCTTTCTATATTTACAATGTAAAGCTGAAATTTTATTCTGTGTTACAACATACTGCTTATTTTCAACAGAAATTGCACAAAATCTAAAAATAAGATCATTTTTCAAATAGTCAATCGAAAAATGTACAAACAATTTTTTTGGTGAATATATAGGACTGGAATAACATCAAAAACAACCTAGGATAGAGGGAAATCAAGATATGAATATTTTGTGAGTGGGCCTCCCTTTCAGTGAGTTCTTGAAGTCTTGAATGGTAGCCTCATATGTTCGGAGCTGACTCAGAATTTCGTCCAGATTAACTGTCGTCTTTGTACTGCCGTATGTTGAACTACCTGAAGATGTATTTGCATTATTAGATTGAGTGTATTCCATGAAATTTTTGTTGATTTGAAAAGTTAAGTTTGCAGTTGCAGGATAACTACATGTATGAAATAGTTTTATTCAGTTGGAGCCATTTCAAAATAGACACATGCATCAAATAAAAGCTAAAAGTTAAACCTAATATTGTCCGTTAACATTTTATTTAAATTTCAAATATTTTCTTATCATTATAGTAAAAATAATTTTTTCTTCATATCTGTCCTTGATCAATAAAATTTATAGGAGAAAAAATTTCATTTTGTTGGTTGTCACTTTTTAGTTGCTTATATATGAAAATTAAAAACAATTCAAATTTTTTTCGAGTGATCCCTGAATACTTCATTAATACTAAGTTATATTTTTACATCAACATCATTTCTTTTGTCAACTACTCTGAAACCAATCAGAGTCCAGTAAATAGTTTTGTAATTTTCTGTGTCAGCTTAATGTTCTATTAATCTATTTAAATCAAAGAGAGAATTTTTCCCATCATTTCAAATAAAAAAAATTAAATTAGCAGGCCTAGTTAAAAGCTATATATTTGAATATTAACATGTGTTACATTATTAGAAAGATATAAAAAAATGATATCATGAGATATAAGCTCTTTATTTCCTAGTGTCCCTATAGGAGACCTAAACAGTAATCAAGTCTTTTATTGGTGAGTATGGTGCTTTTGAAATGGATAGAAATGAAATAAAAAATATTGTTAGGATTTGTTACACTAAATATCCTTTATCTTTTCAAATCACTGTTTTTATTCGAGAATACGGTATAGCAATGGGTTCACCTCTAAGTACTCTTCTAGCTGATATCTCTCTAGGGTGGTTAGATTTGACTAAAATGTCAGAGATTATCAATACTTTCACTGATGTTTATATCAGATTTGCTATTATAGACGATTTTTTCTTCAAAATGAAATTCTTTATTAACTTATACAAACCTAATCTATGCGTAAAGAAAAATTATTCCTACAATCTTCAACTAACCCGACTAATGTGAGCTTTTTTCCCTTTTCTCTCCATCTCTGCTTTTTATTGGAGAGTTTTGGTGTTTTTTTTAGCTCAAATTTTATTCTGTATCTTAATATTTTACTATTTCTTTAAGAATATGTAAATTATTATATTCAATCATTTAAAATTCTATCATTTTTAAAGTGAAACTACTGATGAGACTCAAAGAAATGTACATCTAGTGATTTAATATATTCTCTTCCTTTTAAATTTTACATAATTAAAAAGAGTAAATAAAGTTGAGTCAATTGAATTTTGTGATAAACTATTCAATCTTTTCTATTCGAAAATCACAATTGCATACAAAGAAACATGTTTGTTCAGACTCAAAATAAAAAAAATACACTGGTCTTCTCCTTCAAAAATCCTCAATGATAAGTCTACTTTCCTTAATAATATTATTTTGTACTTCTATTGGTCTTTGGGTGTGAACACAGAGGGGAAATACAGTGCGTTGCATAGATAACGAATCGAGGTAACTCTTCCCAGAAAATAATCCTTTATTTATACCTCTTTGCCGCAATTTCATTGACCGATTATCATAATATTCGAGTATCCTATCAACCAATGAAATTGAAGCAGAGATTCTCCTTATCCACTTTTTTGAAAACTAAATCCATGAGTGATTCTGTCTTCTATATTATTATTTTGGGCGATATCTTATGATAATCGGTCAATGAAATTGCGGCAAAGAGGTATAAATAAAGGATCATTTTCTGGGTAGAGTTATCTTGAGGCTATATCTATGCAACTCACTGATTTACATGAAGAGGATGAGTTTCTAATGTTTGAAAGGTCGATTTTTTCACATTTTTTCGATTCATTTATTACTATTATCGCTCTTTATATTCGAATAATAGGTAGAGCATTTTTAGTATGAAGAAAAATGAAAAATTTAGCCGAAACAATTTTTTTTCTAAATTGTAATGATATTAATTTAAATAAAATTTTTGTTCGAAACTAATATCTCTATTTGAGGGCCTCAAGTCTTTTTTCACAACACAAAAGAATAATAAATAAATGTTAATGGTGGTAAATTAGTTACTAAGCTGTTATTAATATTTGCTGAAATTAACAAATTCACGGTTCACCAATGAATAACTAAACTACGAATCATTAAATAATAGGGTTTTGAAAAAATTCAATTTTAGAAAAAAGATTTCTAACATAAGAACAGATGATTTATTTGAATTCCTGATTTTTTCTGATCCACATGGAATTTTGTGATCTTTTTCGTAAGAATTTATAAAACAAATTATAATTTGGATGATAAAACAATCTTACATTCTTTCATTACTGTAATCAACATTAATTATGAATCATATTCAAACCTTACTGTAGTTTACAAAAGCTTGCAAATGAAATATAGAGTTACAAGAATACGAGAATAGATTTTATTCTTGGTTTTCAATAATATCAAATTCTTTGGAAAATAGATCGGAGTTTAAGTGGTTATTTAAAAATTCGCAGAGATTTAACTTTCATTGAAAAAAATTATTATAATTTAGATTAATTTATAAAAATATAATTAAACGTGACATGAATACAGGTAAGGTAAGAAGAGTTAGGTTTAGAGAGATTTTATCTTGGTTGTTGGTTATGATAAATATTATTGATCAGTTTTTCAAGAAGTAGCGAGTTTTCAACTTAATTTTGGTATGAAATAGATTTTTCCAGTGAGCTATTATTTGTGTAATTAACTGTAATATTGGAATGGGAACAATTCTATAGTAAGAGTTTAACAACTACCTAAAGGTCAAACTCTTTAACTTATTCAACTTAATCTTGAATTTCAATATAATGTATTACACTGTGCAACACTAAATTTGGTAATTTGCTACAAATCTCAATTCTGGTGTAGTTTTTCACGCCGATTCTTATGGTGTAATTATTTTTTTCCTCAAAATGCAAGGAGAAAAGTTATAGCACTTTAAACTTCTCAGAACCACTTAAGACTTGATTTGTCATTGTCAGATATCAGTTCAACTTATTTTAGTGTGTAATACCTCAAATTGAAGCTTGAAAGATTCTCTTCAATTTTATGGAAGAGGAGTTCATAAATAAAATAAAGATTTGGATTCAGTTTCTCTAGTCGAGATTGATTTAGACAATTTTAATTTTTTTGCTTGTGATTCTAATAGAGGATATCCTGAAATTAACGAGGAGCCTTCATCTAATGCTGTATCGAACTTCTATACACCTAGAGCACTCAATCAAAATGATGTTACAAGGATCATAAAGCTACTTGGGCTTTCTGAACGAAAATCGGAAATTCTTGTCAATGATTTCAAAATTCATAATAATGTTCTTACTGAAGTTAAATCTACAATCTACAGAGACAGAGACAGGAATATTAGAAGATTCTTCAAGACAGAAAATGGTTTCTCTTATTGTCACGACATAGAGGGTTTATTTCAAGAAACCAAAATACCTTACAAAAACGATGAATGGAAATTCATTGTTGATGGCTCCAGACATAGTATCAAAGTAATTTTAATGCACAATCAGGATAAGTATCCTATAGTACCTATAGGTCTTTCATCTAATCACAAAGAGAATTACCAATACATATGAAATACATATTTGATCTCCTTAATGTAACTTCAAGAGGTTGGATGATTATGACAGACTTGAAAATAATTTCAATATTAAGTGGAATCAATGGGGGTTACTCGGGGTACCCATGTACATTTTGTCTATGGAATTCACGAGAAGACGAAAATCATTATCAAAAGCGTGATTATCCTTTAAGAAACAACTGAGGACATGAATTCAAGATTTGATGACCCCATAGTACAAAATAACAAATTTGCTTGGCCTGTTTTACACATTAAACTAGGCGTGTTTGCTCAGTTATGAAGCTAAATTATTTATTGCAAATAAATTTAAATTGTCATTAATGAAAGCCGAAAAGGGAGCACTTAACGGACCAGAAGTTGACACCCTCATGAAAGACATATTTCTTGGATCATTTATCAGGCCCCCAGAAAAAGGCTCTACAGTCAATGATGGAGGTTTTTCAAAATCTTTCTTTTAAAAGAAAGAAAAATATCCGTGGAATTATCGGTGAAATGATTCGCAAGTTTAAAGTTTGTAAGATAAGAATGTCTTATAAAGTTACATTTGTTGTGGAGTCATTTTGATAAACTCCCAACGGACAGGATGACTGACCAACATGGAGAGACATTCCATCAGAATATCAAGTTTTTTGAGGAGCGCCATGGTAGTGAAAATGACATTGGGACATTATCGGACTATTGTTGGTCAATTCAGTGAACTTCCTAGTTTCATTTCAGATTGTTGTAAAATTTTTATTGTTTATTGTGAATAAAAATTCTTTTGCGTAAACATGTCTGCCCACCCTCTTATCATTTGTTATGTTAATAAAGGATAAGTAGTTGACAGTCTTTAAAGGGTTAGGCCCCTATGTCATAACACATACCCTCACCCCTCTCACATGGTATATGCTGATGTGACAAAATTATATTAAAAATTGACATTTTTGGCCATAACTTTTTTAATTTTTTACCGTAGAGTCATAAAACAAAAACCATTTTAATCAGCTTAACGAGACCAACAAAACCATAGCACTCATTAATGGAAACATAACTTTTCAGCGTTTTTGAACTTTGAAGCCACTTAAAACGACAAGAAAAAAGTTTTTTGAATAAATTTTAAGATCAAAATTGAAGAGAATCTTTCAAGCTTCAATTTGAGGTATTACACACTAACATAAGTTGAACTGATATCTGACAATGTCAAATCAAGTCTTAAGTGGTTCTGAGAAGTTTAAAGTGCTATAACTTTTCTCCTTGCATTTTGAGGAAAAAAATAATTACACCATCAGAATCAGCGTGAAAAACTACACCAGAATTGAGATTTTTAGCAAATTACCAAAAAAAAAGTTGAAATTTGTTGCGCAGTGTTATTAGTCGTCCTTGCTATGTACAAGAATGGGCGAGAGAATAGCCCGTATAATTTCTCCAATATTTCAGGTTAAGATTTAGTCATCCTAACCTTCTTTTTGTTATTTTAACATTATGTTAATTTTGTGTCTTTCTATGCATTGAATGATAATCAGTACAACGATTTGTTTGAAAAAAGTAGAAGATATGTAAAATATCATGAAACTATCTTACCAGTTTAAAACAAAAAGTATGGATAATTGATGTACAGATATAGGATGAAAATAGGGTAGAAATAAACCTCCTGCCTCCCTAAAATTATTTACATCTGTTTACCTTTAAACGCGGGATATATATTAAATCATAAAACCGATTATTGATGTAGTTTGTTAATGTTATCAGTTCAATTGATGTCTCCAGGCAAAAATACGACGCCAATTTGAACCCTGGAGTCAAATATTGTGAATATTCGGTAAAGTTATGGCAAAAGAAAGAATGCCTCTGGCAAGACATTCGCGAAAATGAAAAATCTCTATATGATTTGATCGATGATAGCGTAGATTTAGGATGAAGATTCAACAAAAGAGGATTCGGTTTGGATGTTTTTCAATAATCAATAGGTGACAACGTTTAATATGGCGAGTTTATGGGCAAAATTGTGGATCTTTAACAAAGCTCGATATGAAAAGGTTAACACAACCCATCAAATGGTTCTTGCTCTCGCCAAAGGATTGGAGTAACCAAAAAAGGATGAAAGGAGAGGATCAAAGTGTATTTGATTCAAATTAATTATTGACCCTTATTTTCCTAGCCTCCTTTAAGACTCATCTGTCTGTAGATCGTTGACTGTGAGTCTTCTTTTAAAATTTTAGTGAAAACTTTTCTGTAAAGGTTTTTAGATTTTCTCTCATTTTTTCTTGCTTGAATACTGTATAATGTATACTGCTAGAAAAAATAAAATTACTCACTAAATTGTCTCTTATTGAAAGTTATTATAAATAGAAAGATGGCCTATTCGACAGAGAAAATTATTTTCTATCAGAAATTCTTTTGACGTGTACAAATATTTCATTAAATTTCAAAATGAAAAATAAAAAGTATTCACTTTTTTCTCAGTTAGTATCAGACTAAAACTCACATTTTACGTCAAATCTCTCGCAAAATACATTTAAATATATTATTGACTATAAACTAAAGATAAGTCAAAAATATTCTGAGACATTAGATAGACAACTAGATGGATCAGAATATAGCTAAAATAATCGGATTCTCATGTAGAAATGTTTATTTTCAGTCAAATAAAAGAAGCTAAATCCAAAATAAACGAGGCCGAAAGAGATCAATCGCCTCTTAAGAAAATGTTCAATCAAGAACAAAGTAACAGCTTCTCAAATAAAGGCTGAATAAATTGAATATCAAAATTAAAACATTTCAAAATTATTTGAAAACTAATCCTAGTATCAATTGGGGAAGACCAAAATGATTTCCTAATCTAAGTATGCTAAAATTGTCCAGAAACAAGATTAAAGTAAAATAATTTTTTTTTCAGATGAGAAAAAATTGAATTTAGATGGACCTGATGGACTTTCTTCTTGTTGGATTGACAAGTCTACCTAGACATACTAAAATCAAGCGGGAATATTTCAATGTTTCAGGGGTTTATCCCAAAGTATGGAACTGAAAGTCTTGTTGCTATTGATGAAAAGCTTAATTCAAATTCAATTCAGATATTACTTGAAGATCAGCTATTACCCTAAATGGGGGAATTCATAAGTGCGAGATGATATTCCAGCATGATAATGGTTTGATTATAATGAAATACAGATTTTGTCTAACTTAAATCTAATTGAAAACATGTAGGAAATTTTATCTCAAAAAGTTTATTCCCGAAAAAGAGAATATTCAAATAGGCAAGAACTAGTTATAAGAATTAATGAAGACTGGAGAATCAACCCAAAAAGAAATTATTGAAAATGTTTAAGATTTCATGTCAGAAAGATGCTAAAGTGTTGTACTTGGTTAGAAAGATTTTACAAAATGAAAGTAAATACATTTATTTATCATTTTAAATTTAATAAAATATTTGTATTCATTAAAATATGAAATATCTTCTTGTACGCGTCAAAAGAATTTCTCTTTATATTTTTAATAACCTTAAATAGGAGACAATTTCTAGTGAATACTTTATTTTTTCTACCTCTATATATATTCATTTATTCTCAAGACTGTCAATATATCCAATAGTATAAAAGTTTAAATTTTCTTGTACATCAGATTTCAGAAGAATTCCGTTTTTTGTGAAACTCACAAATTGATTTTGCTAGAATATATTTAATATAAAAATCTTTAGATTATCTATTCAAAATCCAAACTCAAATCTTCCGTTCATTAAATTTACGAAAATTTGAATAAATATTTGTTCATTCGAATATAATGCAATACTCTCTCTTTAATAACTGTGTAAAAGTTATTCCCCTAATTTATACCTCTCAAAAATCTCTTTCGTAAATCGTGACTACTTTTAAGTAGGCATGTTTACCCTAAAATAGGCTTTCGAAAGAGATTTTTCCGCTGATCATTTCCATACCGTGTTTAGTAGGGCTATTTCAAATAGAATTTCCAGAAAGCAACTTTAAAAATCTTGAAATTAAAAATCAGAATAAAAAATTGAGAAAATCTTTCTCACTATTTTCTCATATAGGGTGGGGTTATTATCCACATCACTTGTGCAATGAGTCATTAATGACTAATGTTCGTATTGTTATGTAATGGATTCACAGGACCCCGTAAGTCCCCCTGAACATTTGGATAAACATGGTTTCATCCGGAATCAAAGGAATCTTTCTTTCATTACAATTCTTATGCATGATATCAGACCGTATATTTTCAATTTATTCTGTGCAGTGTACTCCTTATTTAGTTGGCAATATTTTTCTTCATGCGTAATCATGAAATTGTTAGACGGAATAATACCTAGAATTCGCACAGACGTCGACAAATTTGTAGATGCGGCTTAAGCATCATCTGATTTTTCTTCTAATCTTGGTAACTCAATTATGTGGTGACGCAGCACCACGCTTGCCTTTGGGTCTATAGTCTATAGTGCCCTGGCGTGTTAGAGAGTCAAACTTTGGACATTCTGCTTCTTCACAGTCTGTCACGTATAAGGCGATAAGCTCGCCTGACGATGAACTCAGGTCAGCCTTGTCTTAATGATCATTTGTATCAATTCTATTATTATTTTAGTGAATACCTTGTTTAGTTTAGTTGCCTCTACGAGGTCTTTGGGTGCACTAACCATATTATTAGAAGAGTTCTCCATTGTAATATAACGTGTTTGTTATAATTATAATTATAATAATTATTATTGATATTACATATTAAATTAAACAAATTTATATCTGAAAAAATAGTTTTTAAGGATAATTTCTTGTTTTAATAATTATTGGAAGGGGATTCAATATGGATATTACCACATATCAAGCCGGTTGAGTAGTTCGAGGAGATCCAGCTTTATCACTAAATTTACACTTAATTTCTAAATCCTCCCAATGAGTTCCTCATTAACTACTAAAAAAATAATGAAATCTAAGTCAAGAATTAAATTTGCAAGTATCTCAGAGCATTTAAACTTACTCTCCGTATACAATGCTGAAATTCGATAAAATATCTTATTGATTCCTAGAAATCATTACTGAGTTATAATTTAAGTATATTAAATTGAGTATATTATTTTATATAATTTTAGTTTATAGTTTAAAATATTTATAAATAAAATCCCAAGTTTGATCGACACTTTAAACTTGAAATCTATAACAAAAATAAGTTTCGTTGAATAAGAAAGTAATAAAAAATAATTCGTTTAGCCCAAATATGAGTAAATGTAAGTTCTTAATATTTTAAATATGAATAATTAACGTATGATGTTTTCTTGTGACCAAATCTTTTCATTGGTCATATAGATTACTCGGTCAAAAAAAGAATAATTTTTTTATTTCACTTCTTTCTATTAGCATATATTTCAAGGCTATTATTATTCATATTTGAATCTTCTACAAATGAGATAAATGATTTTCAGAGTAATTAAGCTGATATATTGAACGTTATTTTAATTAAATCGGGATAAGTTTAAGAAACCTTGACTTTACTTATAAAATAAATAAAATCTTTATCGAGTTAAAAAGACAAAATTAAAACTAACCTCTTATAAATAATATATACTCAGTGACAAAACAGTATAGACAACAGTAATCTTCTCTTTCATTGTGAATTGGACTCTTGATAATACGTCATTTTCAAAATAATGTCTTACATATCGAAGATTGCAGGAAAAAGATTTAAATTTCTGAAAAAAATTAATCATTAATATGTCTCCAAAAAACACATTATTTTCAGAAATTTGTCATTCTACTCAAAAGGAAAGAATTCCGGTTCTAGTAAGTATTTAAAGGTTAACATCAATAAATGTAGAAGTTTCAGTAAAAAATATTTTGAATCTGAGCTTTTGTCTTTAGAGAAATCTAGAGTAATCTAAGAATTCTGAAGTAAATTTAATTTTCAACATATTATTTTCAGCTATATCCGTTGTTATATCATGCACAATGTACTTCATAAATAATTGTGATAGTAATTCTTATAGTAAACAAAATTCAATTACTCTGGTGTCATTTTAGCTGGAAACAAGTATATTATTAACAGTTCGAAAAACTTACGTGAAACTTTATAAGTAATTCAAAAAAACTTTAATTTGGGATTTTACACTAAAAACGCATTAATACTGAGACGGAATTTTAAGAACAGATAACTCAATAAAAAGTAAACTTTATTGTATAAATAAATAATAATATTTTTTCAATGTTCGCAATTTGGATTTAATATTACGATTTGAACTGTAAAATGAAAAGTTGTCAGGATATTTCTCACAAATAAGCTGGGATAATTGATTCTGCTCTCTCGGTTTCGAGAAGCTATTTAAAATCAATGAA
This sequence comes from Gyrodactylus bullatarudis, assembly GCA_012064415.1. Taxonomy (NCBI): domain Eukaryota; kingdom Metazoa; phylum Platyhelminthes; class Monogenea; order Gyrodactylidea; family Gyrodactylidae; genus Gyrodactylus; species Gyrodactylus bullatarudis. The sequence continues at coordinate 75,832 of SSNU01000099.1, forward strand.
ATTTATTCATAAATGATAAAACTGAATCATACCTTAATCTAATTTATCAAAGAGGCCGTAATATTATTGAAAAGATAAATGAAATTAAGTATTAAGAAGAGTGGTGGTGCCTTTACGAGATAAAATTATCTCTCTTTTAGTATATGTATGAATATAATCGAATGATGAATAAAAAATACATTGAAAATCCAAAAGAGTAATTATGTGATCAGTGATCACTATCAATTTCACTTTCTGATGTGATAAGTTGGATCTAACAGGTGAGCTTAGACTTGAGATTTTTTTTTCTAAATATATTTTCTTGATAAATATAGAATATGAATAAGTTAGTAAAGTTTCAAATTTTCAAAATACATAGTTAAAATTGTTTTTTTAAATCTTGTTTAATTCAATACTTCTAGATTAGGGCTTTGCACTGTGTACCAATATTAGACAAGAGTTCATTTATAACGAGCTTGGTGCTTTTTTCTAGAATGATTTTTTAAATTTTTTTTTAATTTACATCTAATTACTTGGTGTACACATTCGAAAAACATCCATAGCAATGAAGCAAGCCCTGTGGAGAATCCATTTCAATGATTCCTTTGGTATGTACATTAATAACTTTCAGATCATAAAAAACTATGTTGCAAACATTGCAATAAAGCTTACGCTCCGAACTGTGGCAAGAGGGTGTATTTTGAGCACCTGAAGAAGAATCATTCTGATATACAGTCAGTTAAAGAAACAATTAATGAAGATGAGGCCTCAAGGGTTGGCTCTTTGCTCTTCAGTCAGGAAAATATCAAGTCACACTTTATATTTTAATAACCCTTTTAATAGCATCCAATAATCTTCCCTTTACATTTATTGATAACCCAGCTTTAAAAGCTCTATTGAAATTGAAAAGCTCCTTACAAATTAAAATCGCCCTCTACCTACAGGTATAATTATGTTGATAAACTCCATAATTATATCAACGAAATATAGGTAAATTATTTATATTTTTATGTGGATGTATTTTTTAGGATATGGAAACTAAACGGCTTTGCAGGGATAAAATCGGCCTTTCCATTACCTCTGATGCATGGCTGTCCAGAGGTAAAAATTATTTTCAATCGACAACGTTGAATATACAGAATGATGACAACGTTAAGGCCTTTTATGTCCAAGCCCAACCTGCTAATGATATAAAAACAGGTGAGGCCATTGCAAAATCTTTAAAAGACTATATAATATCAAAATATATATCTCTAACCTACCCTGCAAAGCCCTAGTTATTGGCAGGGCGGCTAATGTAAAGAAAGCTTCAAAGCTTCTTTTGGCTGATAAATGTATAACACATATTCTACATTGTGTTGCTCATAGATTGAATTTAGTCTTGAATAAGACTTTGGAAAAAAAATTATTTGTCAAAAATGGCTGCATTTATCAATACATCGTCATGCTCAAGGCAAATTTGAGAAATAATTTAGGCGATAAAATATCAGGCCTCCCATCCCCCGTCATAACTAGATGGAATTCTAGAATTACCCTCCTTCAAAGATTCTTTGATATCGAGGATGTCATCAGATTACTTGAGGAATTTATCCCTATTGAAAGACTAGTTTTCAAGACTATCCTCCCATTATTAACTGTTTTTTAAGAAATATCTATTAAAATTTTATTCTGAATCAAAATGCACCATGCATGCGATTCTTCCCTATCAATCATTTTAATAAATTGAAGAAAGAATTTATTGATGAAAACAATGATTTGCATAATCATGTTTCCAACTTTGTATTTGATCTGGGAAATACTTTCTTTCATTATTCCCCTAATTATTCCTCCAAACTTATATAATATTTAGACAATAGTTATTGAAGAAGACAAAATGGATTTTGAGGATTCGCCAGTTAAAATTTCTATAATCAGTGGTCCTGATCCCTCCCATGTAGATATACCTGGTCTTTCAAATGGAGTCTTGATGGTTGACAATTCTCCAGGTCCAAGTTCTGCCACCAAAAGGCAGCCATCAAAAACAATACCTAATGTCCCACCCAAAATATATAAAATATCTTTGATTCTTTGGTTCACCGAAGATTCATTGTTATAATTTGCAATCCACTGCAATGATCTACTAACATTAATGATGAAGCTAGAGAAGTGGACAATAAGATTGATGTGTTTCTTCCATTCAAAG
>SSNU01000103.1:0-65199 GCA_012064415.1 Gyrodactylus bullatarudis
AAGTTTCAAAAGGAATTCATTTCATTAAAAATCGAACTGAATACCAAAATTACAATGTTATCAACTTCTATTTTTAAATTTCATGCACTGTACTTCGCCAAAAAATCTCAGAATGTCTCGATACGAAACAAGCAGAGAGGATCGAAATTTTTAAAAGGACGTAACCGATATCATTAAAAATTGAAAAAATAATCTGAACATATCTTACAAAAAATTGACTCGGAATTGAGAGCTTCTGGTCTGAAAATAATTCTCTTTGTGGATAATTTGAAATTAAACTTTTGAATACATTTGAAACAAATTAAATTTTTTTCATTGGTAAAGTTAAATCGTAAAGTTTGAGTTAAAGTTAGGGATAGAGATTGAAAATGATTGAATCTTGGATAAGAAATGAAACTCTATTCTGATTAGTTATTGTGTTTCTCTATTCCTATTGGTCCCCTGAGCGAGGAGCAGAGAGGTATAAATTTGCTAGGAAAAATATTCATCCCGTGAGCCATCATGTGTGTAATTAACTGTACAAAGTGTTGTTCTTGAGAATTGTTAACTGCCACTACATTTTGTTAAAAAAATTTATTCATGGATAGTCTCTGAAGTTCTCTTAACAGTTTAAAAAATATTAGTATTATCTCAAAAGTAGGCTTAAGGTAGAATTCAATTAAAAAATGGGCCTAACATTCAACTAATCATTAATGCTATACCTTTAGATCTTATTTTTGAAATGCGTTAGTGATCGAAAAGGAGGTCTAGTCATAAGACTGATAGATAATATTTAAAGGCTATTCTTATCCAAAAATAAAAATTCAACATCCGTTCGCACCAATAAACATTTATTAACCTGAATGCTAATAAGCATCAATTTTATCCATATGTTTAAAGAAAAAATAAAGTATACTGTTAAACAGAAGGACGACTATCGAGAACAATAATATATCTTTATTTTTCAAGATAGAAAATTTTCTAACAATTGCGAATATGAGTGGCATAAATCCTTGATCTAATTTTAGTTTTATGGATATACGTGATATTTCAAAATTTATCACTTATATAATCTAATATAATTGATTTTACTCTCTATCTGATAAGTCTAATCTAAAAGTAGAAAAATATTTAAAAAAATTAGTAGATACCTTTGAAATATATTTATCATGAATTTTTATGGATAAACGCACCTATTAACATTTTTTCTTTATCGAAATGAATAATATTAAAAAAATAAACCATTTTTTACCTGTCAATTGAAACTATTGGATCTCAGTCTTTCCATATATTTCAATCTCCAATTTGATTGGAAATTTATAGAAATAATGCATGGTATATACTGAACAATAACATTTATTGAATAAATTTTTTTGGAAACCTTACAGCTCATTGCTAAATAATAAATTCATAAAAATTTAATAAATTTCAACCTCAGAAGTAAAGTAGTATAGAAAAAGTATACCCTTCTTCTCTCGCCTCCTCTCGTCTTAAAAGTAGACATCAATAAAGATATTATTTTAGAATAAATTTCAGAATAAAATTGCATTCCATTGTGTTGAATCAAAGATGTTCAGCGCTTTTTATTCTCCTTTCTAAAAAACTAGTCTTGGATTAGAATTGGGAAGAGGAGAAAGAGAAAATCCTAACAGTGTTTATGAACAAAAATCATCCCAGACAATTCATTCCTAATAATATAGATTACTACGTCTCCAGGTAATCAAATTCAGATGTCATCCCCAGAAACAGTTACAGTTGATGAAAATGCACACTCAGAGAAGTCAAATATAGTTGATAATTAAATTATTTCTCAACCAGTAATTATCAGTTTCAAGCCAATTAATCAAAAGCCTACAATTAGGAAAACGGGAACGAAAAGGAAAAGATGCAGTGGGCAGTTACAAATATACTTTTTCCTCACAAAACGATAATTGCAGTCCCTACCCCTCCTCATCAACATCAAATCAAATGTTGAACCTGATCAACCAATCAGAGAATTCCACAAATTTTCTGTATAAATATCAAGCCGGTGTAAAATTCTGACGAGATCCGGTAAAATAAAAGCTTTATAACTACATATTCAATAGTCTTCAAATCCTCTTAATAAATTCTTCATTAATTAGTTCAATATGGATCCTAACTGTGAGAACAGAAGAGAAGAGGAAGGTAACCAACCTATTTATCTAAGGGTGACAACCGCAGTTTTGAAGCTCAAAGTGAATCAGCTGTTACAAACATCATTTCCTGATAAGAAAGTCAGATAAATCTTCAAAACAAATAAGATTATTAAAATAAGTCAGATAAGAACATCTCTACAAAGATAAGACTGCCCTAAAATATTATGTGTGACAATAAAGCTTTTCATGTCAAAATTTTATATCCTTCATATGAAAATGAAAATTGTAGAGCAGAACATATGTATTGTTCAATAAATTTTTTAATTCATTTCATAGACAAAATGGGAAGAATTTTAGTAAAATGCACTTTATTTCAAAAATCCCCCTTTCTTCTCTGCCTAATTTTATCAAAACAAAAATATAACGTTTGTACTTATAAGTAAGAATAATGCTATTTTTGAATATTGAATAAAAAAATAGATAATGAATTATACTTTTAAGTTCTGGTTCAATTCCTCTTTCGAACCATCTAATATCTTTTTCTGACAATTCTTATCCAAGGAATATCAATCTTGAAACTCTTTACGCCAGACAAATATATCACCTTTAGAAGAAAATTTATGAACGAAGAATTAAATGGAAGATATTAAGCAACGAATAAATACTTGTAAGTATTTTTATAGTATTTCTTTCACTGATTAAAAATAAATTTCTAAGTAATCGTTAAGGAAATTGAAATAGTTGTTTTCAAGATAAACTCAATTGTTGATGAGATAAATCAACGAGCTAAAAATGATAAAATTTTATTGTATCTTATATAATCTTACTGAATCTGAAGATGTAGCATGTGTCCAAAATTGCCTGAGCAATCTAGAAAATAAAATAGGCAACATAGTAAAAATCCCTCGAATTGGAAAGCCAGTTCCTGGTAAATGTCAACCAGTTAAAATTTTGACAAGCCTTTGGATTCATTTAAAAAATTTCATTCCAAATGAATCTTTGTCCAAATGTTTCTCTCCAAAATAAAACAACAAAAAATAGCAAAGTTTCGTCACAAAATAATTTGCCTAGCCATTGTAATAACACTAATAATAATCCAAACTATTAGGTTGCGAGAAAAGTAATGGAACTAAATTTGAAATAAACATGTATTGATATTTTTCTTATATAAAACAATATTTCATCAATGAAAATAGTTTCCTGAAGAGTTTAGGCATTTCTCCCAACGAATTTGAAGTTTTATGATACCATCTGCATAAAATTCTTCAGGTTTTGAGGCAATTACTCTCCAAGTTCCATTTTGACCTCCTCTTTTGATCTGAAATATGTGCCTTTCAGGAAATGCTAATTTTTGGATTAACACTTTTATCTAAAACAAAAAAGAACTCTTCGTCTCACGGGCTAGGCTTACAATGAATAATTCTAAGACCAGGAAACATTTAGTTAAACTTGTTTATTTGACTGTTTAAGAATTCCTTCCCGCAGTCAGATTGAAGAATTTTAGTTGGATCAAAGGTAGTAAATATTTGAATTAATTTATCATTTTGCTCTTCAATGGTCTAAGTTGGGCAAACTTCGTACAGATAACTAAAGTTAAAATTATTAAAGTTCTACAAAGAAAATAAAGAGCCGTACACTTTTCTCAAATATCTATTGGTGAATACCACATTTTATATACAGTATACTGGTGTTTAGCAAAATGCAAAAAAATGCTCCTATCCCCACTACAAAAACGATTTATCCCACTTATATTGTAAATAACCCCACTAAACGTGAAATTTAGACTCGCTTCGCTGGAAGATGCTTGTTGTAATGAAAATATGTTGTTATAAAGTCTTTGATATGCTCGAGACTGATATTTGTCTGTATGGACTGTAGATGAATACTCAATATTAATAACATTATTCAGAGTATTTCAAAAGATATTTCACTATGAAGATTTTCTATTATCATTGTAGAAAGATAGTTATTCAGATTTTTCGGGTACTTATGGGTTGAAAGTGGAAAGTATTATTCTATAAGATTTTGGAAAAAACAATAATGCGAAAGCTCAAGAACTCATGTCAGATTGAAAAATGTCCCCACGCACTTTAAAAAACTGACTCTCAAAATACTTGTTCAACCTTTCTTTCGTGTGTTTGATAGGGTTCTCGGGGTAGAAAGAAAAATCAATCTTCTTACATTAAATATAATTAAATGCATTGTATGCCTCAATGGGGAGAGGGGAGAGCAGTGATAGTATTGCATACATCAGTGTTTTATGTTGGTGTATAGGACAGAGAAGTAGAAAAAATCTTCTTATTTTCTTTAGTTTAAAATGAGAAGTCTTCTTACTTTATATAACTTCGTACTTTTACTCCAAAATATACATATAACTCATTTGTACATTAATATGTTAGACCTGTTACACTAAACTTTAGTTTTCTTTCTATTTCTATATACTTTCATATCATATATGTATGAGAAATTTTTCCCCAACTCGAAAAACAAATGTAAATGTACCCTTCACACGTCTTCTTCAGTGATAGGACAAGTTTATCAAAAACTCTTCGCAATTTATAAATTTTCATGATATCATTCCCACAAATTTCGTCCAATCAGAGCCAAGAACTAGAATAATAAAGGTTTTTGACCAATGATAACATAGAATAAGAAATCATGAATAGAAGATAAAAGATTTTTCACCGAACTCAATTAAGCCTCCTTCTTATAAAACTAATTTTAGATCCTTTTTACTGAATCTGAATTTAAAGAGCTAATTCCTCAAAAATATTTCGGCTTCCTTCGATTGAATAATTTATGTCTATGTATGTCAAAAGAAAGAATGCAAATTTTCAGCGATGAGGTTTTGTATCACATTCAATTTGGTAATAAATGTAAAGCTTTTGGCCTGCCCTCAGCTTCAAATCCTCCAATTACATTAGTTAGTGTTGTGGGCCGTATCTGTTCACCTTCTTGCAGTGTGTCCAAGTATACATACCACTTGAGTGACTCGATCATATAGATCTATTTTCATCTCGATCCTGCTTTTGTGAGTCTTGTCCCTGATAAAAATGAATTCTCAAATTATACTCTGATCTCAAGAAAAACTCAATAGTTATTGAGATAAACCAAAGAACATAAGGATTGAAAGACCTTATTACCTATAATCTTCTTGAATCTGAAAATGATATTTTTAATGCTCATACCTAATGCGCTTGATCTTCAGATGTGTGAAATTCGGAAAAGTTTCGTTGAATTAATCATTTGAGGTTTGACTAGAGTTACGGTAAGATAAATAAATTCTGCTATCATACGATTTTGAATAAGTATGTGTGGAATTTGATTCAATTTTCTTTCTGAGTTAGTCATTTAAGGTTTGCCTAGAGCTGATACTAGCTGATGTTTCATTAGAGACTAGCATCCCTCAGCGAGTTAAGGTTGATAGTTTGCTAATAGGAAAGCTTTTTCGTATCGACATACTTACGCATTATTTAGAATAGTATTTTATGCTGCATTACATCCTCATAATTCGGATTTTTTGGAATTTGTAGAATGTGATGTTAGTTCAAACTAAGCAATTTTTTCAGAAAATCACTCACTGACTCATCACATTTCTGAAAAAAAAAGTTAAAATATAAAAACCTAAATTGAAAAAAGACACATTCCAACTTGAAATAAGAAAGATAGAAACACTCAAAGTAGATCGACTTGCGGGAAAAAAATCTTAAATTCATCTCATTACTCATTTGTAGAGGGGCTTAACTATTCGATATACTTTTTTAAGGAAGTTGACTGTATCCATTTACCCAATTATAAATACCAAATTATAATATATATGTTGTGTTGGAAGAACGTACAAAGTTGGATTAATCCAACTTGGTACGTACAAAGTTGGAAGAAAAATTAATAGGGGGCGGGGGTCTCTTTACCTCTCTGCTCCTTTCTCGGGTTTACGTGTAATTTCACTTTTTTTGTTTTTTTCACAGGGGGGAATACATTCCCTCTCTACTCTGTGTATGCTTGATGTATGCTCTACATGAAAATGCTGTCGAAATGCAATTTCAGTACCTATTACTTTTATGAAAAATTTTATATTTCTGAAATTCTTGGAAATAACTTGAAATATGATTAAACTCAATCATTATGTATGATGCGACCACTCTTTAGAATCACAATTTAATTTTGCATCTTTTCGGACAGGTTTCGAGATTTTTAATTTATAATAAGTTAAGAAATTCGAAAAAAAGGTTATTATCTATTTTTACAACTATTACTGTTATGACACTTGGAGTTACAGAGTATATTAAGCTTCCTACATTTGCATGATTTAGCTGTACATCCAGTTGAGCAGTTACATTTTGTGTAACCTTGTCCATTAGACCTCGACTGCTTTATGCTCGCTGTTCTCACACTGATAGGCACATTGTCACAATTTGGAGTTGTAATAATTTTTTCATTAGTAAGAGAAAACTGTGAACGCGAAAACCATCCTGCTAGAGGGCCTTGAGCTGTAATTATTTTGAATTTTCCATTTTTTTCTTCGCTAATTACTCCTAATAAATTTCTATCATCAGCCTTGGATCTGTCAATCTCAGGAATTTGAACAGTAACGTTATCACCGATATTGGCTTCCGATAAAGTATAATTTGTTAACATTTTCGCAGCTTCCTTCTGCATACTGAGTAAGCAATCTTCGCGGATCGAGCTGATCATTTTTGCTCTAACGTCAACAATATCTAAAAATAATCTTTACATAGAGTAAATTACCTGAATAGTTTTCCATTAATTCACTTTCGTTTAAATCTTGAAAGTCATCTTTATCTATAATTATAAGTAGATAAAATAAATTAATTCAAAAGCAAAATAACTTCAACCTACCTGATTCTGAACAACTTTCAACGTTTGGATCTACTAAATTAATATCTTGTCCAAACACAGCTTTATATGGGGTCATTCTTATAGTCCTGTGATAGCACCTATTTTTCATCAGCTGCACCTCTTTAGCACCTTCAGCCCATTTGGATGAATTATTTTCTGCCATCCATTTACGCAGCATGTCTCCAATATCCCGATTTGCACGTTCAACAGACCCTTGACTTTGGCTGTGACGGGGTTGACCATGAATAATATTCTACATGAAAAATTTTTCTAGGAGAGTTTTTTCGATCAATTGATTTTTAAATTCTCTCCCGTTATCGGATTCAAGAATTTTAGGGGGTCCGAAATCACAAATAATGTCCAAAAGTGTATTGTAAATAGACTCAGCTGATTTTGTTCTCAATGGCCTGAGGAGAAGGAACTTTGTTAGATGATCTTGGTAAACTAACAAAAACTTGAAATCACCATCGGGGCAAGACTGATAATCAATAAGATCAACTTGACATCTTGAATTAAACTGATTAGTTACTATAGGCTTCACCACAATGCCCTTTTTCTTCGAAGGTCTATTCATAACACAAATTTGACAAATAGAAATATACGTTTTGATTTGATCTCGTGTTATATTTACGTATTTTTTGTCAACTTCCATTTTAGTATTATGCATACCTTTATGTCCGAGAGATTTATGGCATGATTCAATGATATCATAAATTTCCGAGAAACGTGCATAAAATCCAGTCGAGTTGCCTTCAGGATCTTTGGCGTAGAGAATTTTCTTGGAATTTATTGTCTTGACACCTTTCTTTTTTCTGAGTTTATAAATCTGGCTATCTTCATGGTAATCATGGGTTGCAGATTCTAATCTTCTAATCTGATCATCATACTCAGCATCAGTAATGACTTTCGAGTTTAGCTTATGTAAATCTGAGGATAAAATCTCATAAAACTGTCCTCTCATCGTGTCAGTCATTGTAAAAATTGATTGTGTGATACACACACGAATAAAAATACATTACATTGTAATGCATTTTTAAAATTAAATTAGAAATACAGACACAGATATCCTATAAATACACGTTGTAAGAAATATGCCACTGTTCAAAATCACTAATGCAATCTAATTAATTAAACAGAAACGTATAACAACATTGTAAGATTTATTTTAACAAGAAAGTCTAGTCATATAGAAGTAATGAATAAACAGAGAAAGGTTAACATATAATGTAGATTCCAAAAATATAAAATTTTTCATAAAAGTAATAGGTACTGAAATTGCATTTCGACAGCATTTTCATGTAGAGCATACATCAAGCATACACAGAGTAGAGAGGGAATGTATTCCCCCCTGTGAAAAAAAACAAAAAAAGTGAAATTACACGTAAACCCGAGAAAGGAGCAGAGAGGTAAAGAGACCCCCGCCCCCTATTAATTTTTCTTCCAACTTTGTACGTACCAAGTTGGATTAATCCAACTTTGTACGTTCTTCCAACTTGGTACACAACATATATATTGAATAATATTTCAATGCTTATAAACTCTTAAAATATCAAAGAAAATAATATACTCACAAGTATTCCGCGATTATAAAACTGAATTGAAAACAATTTAAAAAATAATAATCAATAAATTTTGATGGATTTTCTGATACGTGTAACCGTACAAACCCTGAATCAACGCAAATTTAGTATGAAACGTGAACTATTTAAAATTCAGTGTTTCTTGAGAGGATATGTTTCACGTAATTTCTACAAAACGTCCAAAAATCCGCGTGAAAATATATTGGTGATAAAGAAGAAAAGGTTTGTTAACATTTTTAAAAATGTACATTTATTTATGGTTCATCAGTAGTGACAAAATGGTAAGTTTTAAGTTGATTGAAATTAATAATTTACAATTATTGAAAGAGTTATAGTAAAAGTTGAAAATTATAAGAATACAGTTAGTATTCCTATTTGGAGGTATATCATTTTCACGTATATTATTATTCTCAAAATGAATTATATACTGCTCATAAAAATGAATGTTTACAATATTATTTATTACGGCTTTTATTCCGTTATTATAGTTCATCATCAAACAACGAAGGGGTTAAGGGCGTTGTCTTGGGTAGGTTGATTGGTTTGACTTCAAAATTGCACATAAAGCATTTCTTACTAGTTTATTCTTAACTATGGTATTCGGGACATCACCTTTTAATGGAAGGGGGGTTACGATATATTTATCATCGTTTTATTGAATTTTCGGATGAATTACTTCAGGGAGTCACTAAGTTCGAAAAGTTCAAATTTGCGTTCCAGTTTCTCTTCTTAGAAACGATTAGGTTGAAAAGCAAGATCTGTAAAGTGACGAGAGCTGTAAGAATTTTCAAGTACACGTTATTTATATATCATTTCTACCCCAAAACTCATGAATAATATATCAATAGAAATTTAATTTTTATCGGCTTCTATTCGAAAAATATAGCTAAATTCAATTTCAAAATTAGTTTTAGATTTTGGAGGATTTTAGATGAATAATTAGAAGTTTTGATGTGAAGCTACTCTTTGAGGGACATCGTTCTATCAGCCTGTCTAGGATGCTGAGGGTTCGGTTCGATTATAATTCCATTGAATATAGTTTCCGGGTGTTGATCATCTTGTTAAAGGAGAAATTTTCATCAACATAACATGGATAGAGATGGGACTTGTTTACAATTAGTTGCTAGGAATAGGTCTGATAGGAGGATGGAGCCTATTGGGGTTATAATTGCAGACGTCGTATATTTGTCGGAAGTATTAACCACCGAATTTGAGGTCTATGTTCTGGACTTTCATGAGGATCAAGGAGGAGATGTCATCGGCATTCGTGGGCTTTGTCTCTCCGTTTTTGCATTGTTAGATTTTCCTCCAGATTTTTGCGTATGAAGATGACTAACTCGCTGAGTGGAAAATTTGTCAAAGTAAACTTATTACCATGTAAATAGTTTCTAGTTTCTGAGTCTTGAAATAAAATCAGATCCATGTAAATAAATGATCTCACAAGGGTTGTGGGCTTGGGTCGTATCAAGGATTGGGCAGAATTTTAGATCTTGCCGGGCCTTCGGTCTGAAGCTCATTGCTGTCTTGAAAGTAATGAGTTCCTTTGTCACCATTTTGACAATTTTCTTGTTGACTGAAGTTAAACAATTCTTATACTTTGATGACTTTTTTGAACTTCCTATGCTGTAAAATTCTTCCGAGTTAAGCGCTGCTATTCCTACTCCTTTGTTAAGTTCGAACAGTAAGACATTCTGTTTTTTGCTGATTGTTGTGAGAGCTTGGTGGTGTTTTACTGAGAGATAGTAAAATCTATCTTTATTTGTTTAAATTGGATTTTGGTTTCATTGAGAACCACGTTGAATCTTTCTTCCAACTCTTTTGAGGATGCCTGAACATAATTTAACTGATTGTGAAAGAGTTCTAAGTCTATTTCTGTTTTAATGTCTGAGTTGAGGTGGTTTGGAACACAGAATTTGAGCACGAGGCTTCTTTGGATAGGGAAATGTCGCTTAGGTTGTGTATGAAATTTTGTGAATTAGTTGGAAAAGAGATATCATCGGGATTGTGGACAATTTCTCGTTTGAGTGTTAATGATTTTGATTTGGCTCGTGCGTTATTGATAGTATCCAGTTATTCCATAAAGGATTACCTCAAATTGAATGGCAGATCATCTACCGAGGCACGCACGAATCTTCATGGATATAGTCGAGTAGAGATAAGTTGCATTTTGTATTGATTTCTTCATTTTTGATTTCCTGAAAATTTTCTGGAAATAAGCTGCCTTATATCTGGGAAAATGTTAACTTGTTACTGACTGTTAATCCCGCTGGTGGTTAAGGTGAATAAAAAAATTTATTTTCGTGGGGTTGGATTATACACCAACATTTAAGGAGTATATCAAATTTTTTTTTCTTCGAACAACTCAAAAACCAGAAGTAATATCTGATAAAATTTAGTAATCTGACGCTATTTTTTTTCAATTTTTAAAGAAGAATATTTCACTTTGATGATGGTATCGCCTAATTTTCTCAAAATATCCCACAAGAAACATAAAGCTACAAATTTAACATGGATCAGTCTCTTCATGATGAGGATACATTTTTGAATCAATTTGGTGATCACGTAGAAAAAAATCATCGAAAATTGAGTGTGGCAATATTTAAATAATTCAAACTTTAAACATTAATACCACATTGTGGAAGCATTTTCGGTACATGACTCAATACGAAATAATGATGGAAATTAATTTTTCTATCTAATGAGCCTACTGGTTTTGTATGTTAGAAAATTTTATATACATATAATGTAATATTTATAACTATTAAAGAATAATGTACACTGCTCTATTCTAACCATTCGCTTTCATTCACCTTTGATTTGCCAATGGGATTGTGACGTGGTCCTCATATATTCGCCTCTAAGTAATCAATGATTACTAATTATATATGCTTTTATTGTTGGTCGGGATCTTTTTTCTCTGTTTTCCTTTTTTTGCTGGGGTGATATTGATGCATTTTGTTATCTTGATGAGGCGGATTTTTCTGGTTGTGAAAAGAAGCGAGTTCGAGCAATTCCAACGTCTGTGTGCTGGTTGTCATCCTTTTTAATTCGAAATATGACCATTAAATTCATGAATTCTTCAACATTTCTCTCAATTGATACATCAAGTTAAATATTGATAAAAGGATTTTCCTACTTCTAATTTGATTGGTTGAGCGGCCAGCCAGATTCACGCACGTAATATTATTCCATTTTCATGCATGCTATTCAATTTTTTTAATCAACCTGATTGAGAGAGTTGCATTGACCTCTACAAAAGCCAAACTTACTAATATTCTTCCACTTTCACAACAGATTTTCGAGAAAATTTAGACGTTGAAGGATATTTTTCTATAAAATTCTACTTCAATAATTTCTGAATTTATTCAAATTAATTTCAAAATTTACTCTTTTCTTTCCCTGAAATAAAAATCAAGAAAATATTCTAAACAATTTTTCTTTTATATTGAATTATCTTGTAACCGGAGATCGTCTTACGGGATTTGACTAGGAAAGCATGATTTTAAATTAATATTTATACCTGCTTCTTTCAAGTTATTTTTTCAGTTATAATTATCAGCTGTTTGTTATTTTAAATATAGAGGAAGAAAAAGTATAAACCTACTAGCAAAGTGTGGTTACTGGAAATAACTATATCCATTTGAACCTGATGGATATTTTCATCTCGCACCTAGGTGTTAGAATTCGGATATGCAAGTGTCAATTACACAATAGAGTCAACTCACAGTGACAGATGTAGGCGTGTTTCGTCCTTATTAGGACTTGTCAGTTCCCCATAGCCAGGATTCGAACCCGGGTCTTCAACGTAAGTACCAGTGACCAATCTTTGCTAGTAGGTTTAATGTCTAAACCAGTGTGTAGGTGGTGTCAAAACTATGGGACTGTTGAGTAATGGGAGATGAACGAGGGTTCTGGCCTTGTGGTTAGAAGCCCAGGTTCAAATTCTGACTATGGTGTACTAACGAGTCCTACCGTGAATTGAATATTATTATTCCATTATTACTATCTTATGGAATTTACATTTGCTTATCCGAATTCTAACATCACTATGAGAAGATTTTAAGGATTATAAATTCTTAGTTACAATGAATATTGCAGTTGACTGCTGGATTAAAATATGGGAATGGCAATGCTTCGTTATAGTTCAAATTGTATAATAGTAAATTTTTATTTATATGAATATTAGTAAACATTCTCGAATTATTTTATTCATAGCAGTATTCCCTGGAATTTCTATTATCACAAAATTGATCCGCCTAAGTTTTCGTTAAATTTAATTTCTTATTCGCAAAATTTAAATTAAAAAGTAAATGAAAAATTACTTATGAAAAGTTGTATCAATTTTGGGTTTGAGAATTGTTTTCTCATCTTTTCACACCTCGACATCTTCCAATTTTCCAAGATTTTCTGAATAAATTTCTGGGGGCGCTGACTAATGGACTAACACTCAACTCCAATCCCAGACATGGCAACCTCGATGGCAACAGAAACTCAAACCTCAACATTAGTTGATAACCTACCCTCCACAGGCTGCCACGTCACACAAGCCCCTCCCCCAGCAACATCCAATGATCGAAAAAGATTCTTTTCTCAACCGGAAATGCAAGCCTCTACTCCCACTCAAAAACGAAACGCATCGACATCACCCCAACAACCCAAAGCGAGGAGAAAACGGGGCACGAAGGCAGCAACGGGTACTCAGCAAATCCACAAATTCTTCACAGCAAACAAACAGTGAAGAAGCCGATCCCATTGGTCAAAAACACGAACAGAATCCCCATTGGTCCGAAACAAATGAATGATTGCTATTGGTCAAGACAGCCCTTTCATGTTCTTGTAATATATATATATAACTGCTCAAGTCGGTGTAAGGTCTGAAAAGAGCCGACGAAAATAAAAGCTTTTATTGACCTAACCTCTTTCGTCGTTCTAACTACCAGCATGACCATTAGTCAGCGCCCCCAGAATATTTTCGAGGAAATAAGGCAATTAATGTCTCAAAATGAATAAATTTCGCAAAAAAGTGAGGCTTCTTTGTTCACTAGATCGATTATAGTATATCAGACGAATTAAGCTCATCACAATCAAAAAATGCCCCTGCAATTCGAAAGTATGGCCAGAAGCTAATTTGAAAAACTCAGAATAGAATTAATAAAAAATATAATTTCAAGTAATATCGAACTGGTAAGATGTGTGCTCTTCCCTCTTGTTTCGTTTGTAGTTGGGTTCGGGAGAATAAGGGTTTAGGTATTTTTCAATGGTTGTTTTGTTAGCAGATTTCAATATTGTTGACTTTGGGGCAATTTTTTGAGATTTCCAGTCGATCGAATCTTGGTTTATGTCGTTCAGGAATTTCGTTTTTTTGAGAGGATGCTGAATTTCTTCATGGGAAAAGCTTGTTCCGCAGATGATCACCTTTGAATGGAAGGTGGATTACTTTATGCTCCACATTTTTTTCTTTTTCCTTTTAGCGGATTTTTTGCTAAATTTCTTTATCACTTAGTTTGAACACTTTTAATGTACGTTTCTTTTCTTTTTTGAAACGATGCGTTGAATTCTTAGAAATTCTATGACTCATGCTTTTTTAGTATTGATAAGACAGAAGCTGGAATACTTGGTTTTCTCTTAAGTTTTGATAGATATCTATTTATTTGAAGGAAATTTCTCTCTCAATGTGTCCTAAGAAAGTTGGGAGTATGTTTGGATGGGACAGAAGTTGGTAAAGGGCAAGTAAAAGTCCATAATCTGGACTGTCATGAATATCTAGGAACAGATGTCATCAGCAATCATGAGATTCATCCCAAAGTTGTTGCATTTAAGTGTTTTCGGATTTTCTTCTTTTGATGGTTACTGTTTCAAAATTCTTTATATCACTAACACTTTCATGTTGTATAAAAATTACTATTTTCATTATCAGTATTACATTTCGTACATCATAGAAAAGATAATTTTTTCTTTTCTCAAATACATTTTTTTATATATTGACAATTTTAAGTCCTGTGCTAATGAGAAATTTCTTTTGCTTGATAACCAAATTAGTTTCTAAGCAATTACCCATATTAACTATCCTGAGGAAGGAGATAAAGGTTTCTTTTTATCGAAGGGTTTTCTGGGAGAAAATAAGGCACTGGCGGATGATTCAATACTATCATCAATCAAATGGTGAAGGGAAATTTTCAAATCTGTATTTTTCGTCAAAGCAAAGTTCTTAAATTGTCGAGTTAGGAAAAAAACTTACATTTCTATCATCAATATGCTCTTCGACGTAAATTTTTAGAACATAATTATAACATTAGATAAAAATATAGGTACATTTCCATATACGTCCGGATAATTGGAAATATTCATCAATTAAAAAGTTAACAAAAGAATTATATTCAATGAGATATGTACATTTCGCCAGGTCTCGTCAGTCTCAATTCCAGGTTCAATATTTAATAAAAATGGTTATAAAGAAACATTTTGTGAATGAAATTGTAGTAGTATTCTTTTGAGCAACTCCAATTGATGAAAAACCAAAAAACTTTTCTAGTAGGTCTAACTAATGAAGCCTTTAGATTCTATTGCAGATGGCGTGATATTTTACAACTCTCTTTACTTTCTAGTGTACACACAATGTGTGTCAAACATATCAATCCCAAAAATCTTTCCTTTTTCTCATATGGTAGCAATGTGCGTGTGTACAAGTTAATATTTCTGTATTCCTAATGCTTTTTGGAATGTATGTCTCTCTTATGATTTTCAATAGGACTCCTATTTTAGGATTCCACTCCAAATTCTATCTTCATTATTCACCATGCGTCTCACTGATTCACAAAGGACTGAAATTATTGAACTTTCTAAAAGTTTATCTTATGGATATTCAGCCAAAATTGTCTCAATCCCAACTATTAGAAAAGTCCTTGATACATATCAAAATCCTTCTGTGGTAAAACAGTCAAAATTCAAATGCTTGAGTCAGAAAATTAATGAAGAGCTTGTCGTTAAAATGTACCAAGGAGTTGAATTGAACAAAGAATCTTTAAAAGGCTTAATCATTCAATGTGCAAATATATCTTATGAAGATATCTACTATTTTTGCTAACCAATCTTCATATCCCTTGCTTTTATTTATTTTATTATTATTGTCTTTTATTTATTTAGTTTTTTTTCTTTTCTTCTATTTCTATTTTCTCAACCGACAAGTCTGAAATTATCACTCATTATTAGAATTAAAAAGAAAAAATTACAAGTCAAAAGCTAACTTGTTTAATTAAAGCTTAAATACTATCCATCTTGAACAGAATTGTTCCTATGATATTTTTGTCAGCCCTTTTGTTAATTGATAAAAAAACTAGAGGCTTAATATAATGCCATGGAGAATTTCAAAAAAAACAACAGATAGAATATATATAATAATAATGATAAATAATTAAGCTATAGATTCTTAACTGGTTAAAAAAATAACTTTGTTAATAAAATATAATTCATAATGTATTATGGGATGATTTCAGGGAGAGAAGAAATATAAGTAAAGATAAAAATAAAAATAAATGAATGATAATAGATTAAAACGAATAAAAATGAAAATGACCGAAGGGTAAAAAAATACTAGACATTTTCATGAGTTATAATGTTAGATCGTAAATTACTAATATTATAATACTAGTTTGGATGAATCCATCAACTCTTCGAAATTAATAATTCATCAAGTCTCACAACGAAGATTCATTTATTTCTTTTATAAACATATAATTCTAATTAAATTTTATTTTTGTACAAAAATTATTTTCTAATAATATTTCTATTTGAAAATGAGAATTTTAAAATGTGTTGTTCAATAAAATTTTCATTTCATTTCATTTCAAAATGTGCAAATGATCTCAATATTAAAAACTTCAAGGTTGGTATAATTATTTAAAATTTTAACAAAAGAATTATATTCAATGAGATATGTACATTTCGCCAGGTCTCGTCAGTCTCAATTCCAGGTTCAATATTTAATAAAAATGGTTATAAAGAAACATTTTGTGAATGAAATTGTAGTAGTATTCTTTTGAGCAACTCCAATTGATGAAAAACCAAAAAACTTTTCTAGTAAGTAGAAAAGAAAAATTAAAAATAAATTGGGCCACGGCAGTTCCAACTTGTGTGTATGGTTCTTTTGAATGCACAGATTTGGGTCTTCCTTCATAATATAAAACTTTTCCCTGGTTTTAAAGTCCGAAAGATTGTCGCTTGTATTTTCGTAAATTACCTTGAAATTTCTTTCATTCGCCTCGCATCCGCATCTGTTAATGTGTTTCTTAATTGATGAGCTGTTCTTGTTCAAGTGCTCATTGATCCTAATTCCTAATCTTCTTTGCGTTCTACCTATATATCTAGCTCCCCATGATGCTTCAAAGCAGTAAATGAGATTCGATTATTCCGATTCTTTCAGCTTGTCTTTAAGTTGAAATTTGACTAGACTTGTGGTCTTGTATACAATCTTCGATTGTATATCATTAATATCATATAATGTTCATTTACAAGTGAATTCAATTTTCTTCTTAATTCGTAGCTGTATCCGTCTCCTTTAAAATTTAATTTTATGAAAATAGGGATAGCACCTTTAGTTTGTTCTTCTTCTACTGGTTGTGTTGCTTCATCTTCCAACCTCAATGCTTAAAACCTCGATGCTTCGATGACAACGATAGGGAATTTCTCAATTATATGTCCTCGAAAAAAGGGTGGATGACAAGAGAAATCTTTACAGAGTATCTTTTCGATTGGAATGCTGAACTCATGCAGCAAGGAAGAAGAATATTTTTATTCATGGACAATGCATCTTTTCATATAATACCAGAAGAGGTAGTTCTAGAGAACATCAATGTAAGCCACATATCTAATTTAATTCAGATTCAATATTTGCCCCCGAACTGCCCTTCTGTTTGTCAGCCTCTTGATGCATGCATTATCCCATCATTCAAAGCCAAGTATAGACGCATAATTAACTTAAGAATAGTGGAGACAAAAACAAGTGCCAAGGAGATCAAGAGGCGTATTGACCTTAGAGAGTGTCTTCACATTGTCAAACAGGCTTGGAACGAGGTTGAGGCAAAGACAATCGTAAATTGCTTCAATAATAACCCGAAGAGTGCCAAATTATTTGAAAATTTCCATATTTTAGAAAGTTTTTTGAATCTTGAACATAAGAGACGAATGCTTAAAGAACTAGAATCTTAAACTTTCTATAAAGATCATAAAAATAAGGAGAAAAATGTTTTTCTACATGTGCTTATTTACAAAAAAACAGTGTGTAGGTGGTGCTCAATACCATGGGTCTCACAACGTTGGAGACCTGGGTTCGAATTCTGGCTATGGTGTACTGACGAGTCATAATAAGGACGAAACGCGTCTACATCTGCCACCGTGAGTTAGATATTATTTGACTCTCTTATGGAATTGACACTTGCTTATCCGAGTTTCTAACATCTAGGTGTGAGAAGACAATCTCCATCAAGTTAGAGTTCATATGGATATTGTAATGACCAGTGACCACACTTTTCTAGTAGGTTAATTGTCAAAAAACACTGTAATTTCTACATGTGCTTATTTACAAAATGTTTTGATTTTGAATAAATTTTAATTATATGAATTTGGAATTCGATATCAATAATTTAATCATTAGTAAGAAATAGAGTCGTGGGAGAAACGTGAAAAAGAAATATTAAGTTGTACACACGCACATTGCTACCATATGAGAATAAGAATATACATTGTGTGTACACTAGAAAGTGGAGAGAGTTGTAAAATATCACGCCATCTGCAATAGAATCTAAAGGCTTCATTAGTTAGAGTTAGGGAATAAAAGGAGGGGTAGGACCCAGTAGGTATTCCAGCTCTGACATTGAATGAAATGAAATGAAATTGAATTTATTGAACAACTCATAAGTTCTGCTTTACATCCATCATTTTCATATAAAATAGTTATCATGTACAAAAATAATAATAATAGTTAAAGGAAAATAGAAAAAAGAAGAAAAATATTTTCATGTGTGTACAATAATAATTAAAATAGTTTGTTATAAATCTGTTATAATCTAAATCTTATCTATGAATAATATATATATAGTTATCAGTATTGATTCTTCAAGTATTTTTCAATCACAATAGAATTATTACTTTGGGAAATTAAGGTTCTTTTTTCTAATTTCTTCAGAATTCTAGATTTTTTCATTATTATTCAAAAAAAAGAAAAGAAAAGCTTCTGTTACCAATTTTGCATATTCAGATGATTATAATCTCATTATAGAGTATTCTACTATCTTCAAGTCATTTTTTTTCAATCAGTTGATCACTATTCATTCAT
This sequence comes from Gyrodactylus bullatarudis, assembly GCA_012064415.1. Classification (NCBI taxonomy): domain Eukaryota; kingdom Metazoa; phylum Platyhelminthes; class Monogenea; order Gyrodactylidea; family Gyrodactylidae; genus Gyrodactylus; species Gyrodactylus bullatarudis. The sequence goes on from SSNU01000103.1 coordinate 18,867, forward strand.
ATTTAATTTTTTTTAAAGGACCAAGTCCTAGCAGGGATACAGTTTCTAGCTAATTTTTAGCTTAGAATACAATATCTATTCGGTTAAATCTTTTGTTGAAATTCAAAAGAGCAATTATGTGATCAGTGATCATTATTGATTACACTTCCTACTGTGATGAATTAGATCCAACAGGTGAGCTTAGACTTGAGATTTTATTTTTTTTATCTAAAAAGGTGACATATTTTCATATATGGGTTTACAGGCTTTAAGTGATCTAGATAAATATAGAATATGAGCAAGTTAGTAAAGTCTCAAAATTTCAAAAGACAATTGTGATTTAATATACTTTTTTAACTCATTACTTCTAGATATATATACATCTTTCATAGTTAAAGAAATAAGTAATACATTTTTTTTTGGTTTCAGTTAAGGAATCTCGAGTTAATTTCTTTCTTGAATTCAAATAAACTCATTCTTTTTATGATATTTGGTAACTTTTCAAATAATTTTTTGCTTCTCGTGAAGATTGCCAGATTTTTGATTTCTCCTTGTATTCTGTATCGATCACGGAGTCCAGGAAGACTTTGAGGAGTGAGACACTTTTTGATGAGTAGAATGCTTTTGATATCTCTTCGAACCATTATTGATTCGTAAGGTAGACTGAGTTTTTTCCTGTATGGTTCAGACAGTTTACGTCGGAAAATGTTGGCAACTTTTTGAAGCTTCATAGACCATTCAGGCTTCTCAGGATTCCAGCATCCTGCACAAAATTCAACAACGGATCATGCCATCATTTTGAAGAGAAAAACTTTCATGAAGTTTTTTTTTTATGAATTTATGAATCTGCATGCACCTTGATATGAAAGATCTATGGATATCTTTATAATGTTCTGTAAAGTCAAAAAAAGTTATTATATTTAACTCCCAAGTCACGAATTGTAAATTTGGGATCGATTTTTTTTTCATTCACAAGTAAATTTCATTGGGTTAAATACCAGTTTAGAGGCATCAACTATTTACTTGCAGTGATACTATTGATAAGTAGTCTATGATCGTTAAATACAAAATAAAAGGTATTTTATTCATAAAATCTATTCAATACTCACTACTCAAGATTGAAAGCAGATAAATCCAAAATCAGTGAAATTTCCAAAATATACAAAATAATTTATAATACCAACCAATATTAACAACATTTATTTAAAATATAAGATTTATTTTTAATATAAGCAAAAACCGCTAACTATAATTAACGCAACATGCTATCCATACAAGATATTAATCTTACTAATGTAGAAAAGCTAACAGCTAACATGTTAGCCATTGCCAGAAATGATAAGAAAGGTTTAGTTGAGATGTGCCAACGCCTAAAACTAATACCATTACATGCTAACCATGATGATTGTAATGGGGAAATGTATCTTGGCCTGTATTCATCTTGTCTTGATGGTTATGTATTCCGCTGCCTATTATGTAAGAAACGAAAATCTAAAAGAGATGGTAAGAAATAATTTATTCATCCAAAAGGTACATTCTTCGCAAAGTCTCATCTGCCAATCTGGAAAATACTTTCAATTATTCGTCTGGTATGCTACAAGGCTGATGATCTTTCTAACATCACAGCTGAGCTAGATATTAGCAAGACTACTGCAGTTGACTGGACTAATTTCGTTCGAGATATTTTCTGCGAGTTCATCAATCGCGTTAATATCAAGATTGGTGGTAAAGGAATGAAGGTACAGATAGATGAATCCTCTTTTGTTCATCGAAAATATCATCGAGGCCATATTCTTGCCAATTCAAACATATGGGTTTTTGGTGGAGTTGACGAAGAAGGAAAAGTTTTCATGCAGACTGTTCCAGACCGTAAAAAGACCACGCTTCTTAGAATAATCAAAGAGAAGATTTTGCCTGGCTCGATCATTATTTCTGATGAGCACAAATCATACAAGAAGCTCAACCAGGAAGGTTATGAGCATCGAACAGTGTGCCATAAGTATGAGTTCGTCAATAACACTGGTGATCATACGAATCGCATTGAAGCTATCTGGGGAGCTGCTAAAAGGGATGGTAGAAAAGTGACAAATAAACGAAAAAATTTATTGGACAGCTATTTAATGATGTATATTTTCAGAAGAAATAATCATAATAATATCTTTGAAGCAACAATCAATGCTATTTCGGAGATTTATAGAGTTCAATAAATATTTACCCATTAAATCCAATATTTTCCTCTTTAGTGAATCAATATAGTTTAATAAGTGTTTAATATAAGTTTAATATCTTATAGTGTTAGTAGAATATACATTAGTATGAAATATTTTAATATAGTAATGTATATACTTATAAGTAATCACATAAAAACTAAATAAAAACCAGGTGCCCCTAAACTGGTATTTAGCCTTTCCTTGTAATGGGATTGTTGTGAAAGGTGTAATGAAGAAAGTTTTACTTTCATTGATGCTTAAGCCTAAGGCTTTTAAATCATTTGAAAGATTTTTAGAGACGTGTTAATGAAATCAATGTCAATAAAGTCATCAAAACTATAGACAATCTTCATATCATCAGCATATTTGAAGATCATAGCTCCAGTGACATTTATTTTAGAAAAAACAATATTGAATAGTAGAGCACCTACTTCGGAGCCTTGTGGTATACCTGAGGTAATTGATTCCGGTAAAGAGTCTTTATTTTCGAAGGAAACATATTGTTTACGTTCCGTTAGATATTTTTTTTTCATTTTTTAATAGCATTTCTAGGAGATGTGAACATACTCCGTGGTGATGACAGATTTCTATAATTTTGTGAATATAGATTTTGTCAAAGGCTTTAGACAAGTCAATATAAACTACGATAGATTTCTTTTTATCCTTGTTAAGAAACGATACATAATTCAAGAAATTAAAAATATTGGTCTCACAGGATTCGCCTTTACAGAATCCATGTTGATCAGGATCTATTTTTTCTATGTCAATTATCCCAAGAATTTTGATGAAAAGAATTGAGTCAATAATTTTCATGAGGGTGTTTTGTAAAGTTATTGGTCTTAAGTCATTACTATTGGGTAATAGGGATAACTTTAGCGAGTAACATATAATCAGGAATAATATTATTTTAAAAAAAGTGTTGAAAAATTTTATAAAAACTATGAATAAAATTTACGTGACTACTTATAAGTATATTGATGAGATGGACAGATAAGAATGATGTAAGACATTGTGATTGTTTATTCGCACATTTGTATGTTTTTTTTAACCTTTGACTTTCTCTTATGTTAGCGAGGAGAGAAGGGGAGGGGTATACATCTCTGTTTTTTTTTAGTTAGATATGATTTCAATTAAGATTTTTGATTATCGGTTTTAATCTCGATTTCTGACTTATTTCGACAAAGTATATGGGTTGTCGGGATATTTTTTACTGAAACTTTGCAGGTATACGTAAAATTTGATGCCCTTTCGAATGGTGCTATTTGTTTTTCAAAACGACTCAAGGTTTTAGAGATATTTATCTTAGTTAATAGTGAAGATAAGAAAAAATAAATTTAGTGCATTTGAAAAAAGAAAAAATTATCTTTTCAATGATGTACGAAATGTAATACTGATAATGAAAATAGTAATTTTCATACAACATGAAAGTGTTAGTGATATAAAGAATTTTGATTCTAGGATGCTTATTCCTGATTGGTTAATAAATATTCAACGCTCATTGGTTGAATATTTGGGACAGAGAGGTATAAATAAACATGTTCATAAAAAAATTAATTTATCACGAGACAACATGTGTGAAATTGACTGTAGTTTGAATTTCTATCCCGGTTTGATTCTTAGTGATACTTTCTTTTAATTGAAAAACAGAATTCTGATTTCCATCCCCAACCTAATACTTAGTAAATCTATCCTGAATACATATGCGTTACATCATGGTTATTACCTCCTAATACAGTGATATGTGATCGAATATATACCCCTTGCAACGATTGTATATGGTGATAACTTTAATCAGGGGAGATGATTGTATGTTCATCGAACATTGTCAGTCTGAATGTCATTATCTGTAGAAAAAATTACGCTTTTTAATGCCGATTCAACTTATAAATAGATTTCAATAAATAAGAACTTCATTTATCTTAATTTTCTGTTAAGCGTTCCTACAGCAACTACAGGTGAGAACAATCATGCTATCCAAGACAAGTCAACTGAAGTTGATAATCCAATTAGTTCTCAATCTGCAATTAGTCTTGAAATTGTACCCGCCTCATACCCAGTAACAACTACAGCTAAGGGTGAAAATGCAAATCAAGAAAAGTCAACGGAAGTTAATAATCAAATTGATACCCAACATGTAATTGTCACTGAATCCAAAACGTGTGGAATTAAAAAACAAGGAGTCAAAAGGAAAAGATGTAGCGAGCAGTCACAACTAGATCCCTTTCTCAAGAAAAACAATAAGCCCAGTGAAACCTTACCCCTCCTCCCTGTGATATTCTTTCAATTCCCATTTGTCCAATCAGAGGATTTTTAATTATTCATTATTGTATGTATAAATATCAAGCCGGTGTAGGAGTCTGATGAGAACCGGTGAAATAAGAGCTTTATTACTCATTATTAAAATCCTCTAAGAAATGAATATTTCTGCTAATTCAGGTAAAAATCTAAGAAATAAGATGCAATAGTTGAACTAGTAATATTTATTTAAAAGAATACTTTTAACTATATATTTACTCAAGTTCACTAATTCTAAAATGAATGAAATTTTAATCGAAAAGAGTTAATTTTCCAATTTTACTATTAAGGACGTTTATAATAATAAAATAATATACAAAAGAAAACCATATTTTAAATTATACATTTGAATAATTTCTCAGCCTATTATCAACGAATAAATGTATCGTTTTTATATTAACAAGGTAATTAAAAAGGGTTTAGCTTTATTGATGACTGCTGCTATTCGAATTTAGAATTAAGACTTTAAGCTAAGACTTCTTTTTATCCTCAGCTCGGGCTACGATGACAAACTAAACCCAAAAATGTAAGATACAACTAATTATTATACAATCATGCTTTAAAAAAATTGATTTAAGCAGAATTTTTCAATGATTCTAATTCTCTCATATATACATTTTAATTATTTTTAAACCCCATGTAATATAGGTAAAAGCTCTGTGACGAGAGTTTTATGAATGTTCAAGAATAGTTTGAAAGAGTAATTCAGAATAACATTTCGTATTTTTGACACAAACTTGATGAATTTAATTCAATAATTTTTGCTTGATTTGATTTTTCGCTTAATTTTTTCTCCCGTACTTACAACAATCGACGCAGAATTCAATTTAATTAGTCTAATTTCTCTAAATAATTTTGATCAATTAGTAACTCCAGTTTTTAAAAAAATTCTAATCTCATTTTTGCGAAGATCTCTAAGACTAAATACATTTGGCAAATCCTGAGACTATATTCATCTGGTATCACATTGTTTCATTAATTGGTGTTTAGTTATTATTGGGTCCCACCATATGTGGGAGATAGTGATATAAAATATATATGAAATATGTTATTGTTTCTAGTTTTTATTTTTGGGCCACGCCAATGCTAGAGGTTTTCCAATTTATGTCATACTACCAGAAGATTGGAAGATAGAGTTTCAGAACATCTCCACATGGGTTCCACAGCAGTGAAATGCAAAATGTGAATACCTCAAAAACTGCCTAGGCCTTTTTTATCAGGTGGGAAAAATCAACCATCTCTAAACAGAAACAAATCTTGAAACCTCTAGCATTGACATGTTAGAACAAACGGAGAAATAAGGACAACCCACCGTTTCAACAGAGAGAGAGACAATCAGATTCAAAAAAACTTTAAAATTTCATTGTGTTTTAGAATATATTTGGCATGTATATATGCATGATATAAAGCGCTTATTCCTTAAAATTTGGACATCCTTTTTATTTTTAAAATAGTCCAAAAGTTTGCCCAATTAGAAAACGATATCAAAGATCATCTAAATAATAAACAATTTGGTTGAACATTCATAAAATAATACTTACGATTCAAGCCTTCAATTATGAATATAATAAGTTTTCTGAAATCTTTCTTAATTCAATTATTGTGTATCAATCTTATACTCACCAAAATTCATGATAATTTTTTCTTATAAAGTCGATATTATTATTGATCAATAATCAAAACTATGAACTAAAATAACTTTTTTTATAGCATTTAACAATGCACCTATTTTTTGAGTCATATTATATGACTTCCAGAAATTTCCTACTACTTATGAGTCATGTAAAATATTTGTATTTTTAATGCAAAAAATTATTCATTAAATACAGAAAGAACAAAATTAAAAAAAATTTGTATTCTCTATGCTACATGGTGCTGTAGTTTTTGACATTATTTTAAGAGTTTAGAATAAAGCACGTTGTATAACGTAATCAAAATGTCAATCATGGAAAAATCAAAGGATGGATCTAGGAATTAGACTAGGAACAATGCATGGGGATATTTTATGCATAATATACATTATGTATAAATACGACTTATACATAATGCCTTTAAAAATATATCACTTGAATATGCTCTTATAACTTTGTAATCTGAAACATTTTAGTTTAGAGACGTTTAGTGTGATATACCTTGTCTATAAAATATGACTTTATGATGCACTTTTGGTTATGAAGTGAACTGCATCATCAAAAACACACAAATTGAATACTTAATAAACTAAGATTGGAGTTAATATCAGTAAATTAAGTAAACTTAATGCATACCCCTTCTAACAGTATTAGTGTTCTGCTATATCTTTTAAGATAATTTTTGATTGGAAGATTTTTTTAGAATAAGGATTATAATAGATTTTTTATTTAATTCAAATATTGAGCTTACAGTTAGCATATATTTGGTTAATAAATTAGACTCACATACATGAATATGATCTAGAAAATAATTAAATCAAATAAATAAGCAATTAATGAGGTTCGTTAATTTTCTATTTCGATAAATCTATGTTTAATTCAAGAATAAAGTATAAACAAAAAATGCTCATTATTTATTTTCGGAGAAGTTTTTTTAATAATGCTCAGATATAATATTTTCCATAAAATTTTCCATAATTGCAATTTTTAATGCTCCTTAAAATTCATGAATGTTTGTGGAGCATTAGCTGCCTTATATCCTGAAAGATATTCTGAGGTTGCTGACCATCAGTCATGCTAGATAGATAGGCGAGAGGTTTTGAGGTGAATAAAATATTAATTTCCTCACGTAGCTGATCTTAATTTGAAAAATTAAAATTTTTGATATATTGATATGATTATATTGAAATTATTAAATAAATATTTGAAGCTACTGACAAAGCTTATTATCATGAGATTATTTTCCTCAATTTTATCAACTCTGAAGGCTTCCCTTTTCTTATTTCAAATTTTTTAACAAATCGGTATATTATCTATGTTTAGCTGTTTTTTGAATTTTTAAATGTCCTGCAAAAATAATAAGTTCACTATTTCAGATCTAATATCTTTATGAAATGAGAAATATATATATGAGTTCTTGATAAAAAAATTAAGATTTAAAAAAATTAAAAAATTCTTATCTAAAACTAAATTTTTTTTATTCATGTTTTGTAAATATATTGGTTGATTATAACACAGATTTATACATTTTTAGTAATGAGTCATTGGGTTTATCGTATTGGGTAATAATTGGGAAGAGGAAAACTAGTTTATAATCTTTGGGGTTGAAGTGTTGTTCGTAGGATGGGACCTTGAAAGGAATGCTGGATTTACTGTTCTCTGAATCCTAGTTGGCCGTGAAGTTTGAGTAAATTGATCATGTTTTTTTCAAATACACAAGCTTGGCTTTTCTTCGAGAATATGTCCATTCTGTAATACTTCTGTTTATTGATCCATTCGAGCTTCTGAATAGTTTTCCATTGGTAGCCTGTTCTCATTTTCTTTCTTGGCTAAAAATTTCATTTGACTATGTGCCTTGTTAAAATACTTTCATTTGTTTTCAATGTTATTATTATGGTTTTTTATAAATAAAAGTAGTTCATAATTATGTATGTGTAGCAATAATAATTATTAAACTAATAGATTGTGGTTTTAGGAGTTGTTATTTCTAATTCTTGAATAGATCCGCTAGCAAGGGTCAATGGAATAATTCATCACCATTTCGTATCTTTGAATGTACATTTCTTCATTCAAAATGAAGACGTATTTTATGAAACAGAGGTTTATGAGTTTTTTAATCCAAGGTATTTTAAAATCAGATTGGTTAATCTTTAGGCAATCTTTCACAAAGTCGATTGTTGCTTTAGTGAACATTCTTAAACAAGAATACGACTTCTCCAATTATCTCTACAAATTCAAAACTGTCTGAAAGGGAATTACGACAAAATGCTTTCTTCATTGGCTCAAGTACATTATCCATTCCGCCAATTTGCCTATAGCTGGTTGAATCTATGTCTAAAATTGGTCTGAGACGAATTTCCGAATCAATTTCGTTCCTATTCATTATATGTACATTTGATTTTCCATAAAATGAATTCGTTGAACTGAGCATCTGAAATTAAAGTAAGTGCAATTGTCTATTTTTTTGCAGCATCAGATTCAATTCTTTGTTGACTCTAACTTGAGTTGAAATTTTGTTCTAGTTTTGTTAAATGTTGACAGATCTGAAAGTATTCTGTTCATTGATATCAGATTTTTTTTCTTAGGAACATTATTGAAGGAATTCAAAATCGACTTCTTTGGATGATAGCCATTGATAACATGAATCATCGCTTAAATTAACTTTTTTTTATAAGGAAATCGGTGAAAATAAATTGAGATAGAATGAGATCAAAAGAAGAGACTGATGTTGATGATTTCCTTGGGATGTCTGGAAGTTGACTCATGCATAAATGTTGTTGTATTATATCCGCATATTTTTGAGGCCCTACTGATGAGTCTCCTATCTTAAATATTCCCAAAATTAACACTATAATTTTGGTTCTTACTGGCAAAGTATTTTCCCACAATCAGCAGCACGTCTTATGAACGTTTATTTGGTGGATCAGAATACAGCGAAATCAGAACCCTTATTAATTCGAAAAATATTAATTGCTTAATAAACAACTCTTTCTAGGCATGACTCATCTTCTTGAGATTACTTTGCAAAGATGTATTGTAAAGTTTGATGGTCCAAGAGTTGTCCCAAATTCTTATGACGGTTTCGTAGGAAGAGACTAGCTGGAATTTCGAAACATACTTATTCCACCTGGCTTTCAAGCTCGTCAATATCACGAAGTTCGTAAACGATGGACTTGCCAGTAATTCTTCTAGTTTAATATTATTAGTGACAAATGTTCAGTCTAGGAATCTCAACCATGCGCGATTGCATTACGTCCCTAGGAAAAATCCTAATGAAAATAGAAATTGTAAAATTTGTTCTTAATGTCTACATTACTATTACAGTACTTTTTAATCTATAGTTACTATAGTTAAGGTTCCTTCAGAGTATATTGCTCCCCATAACATAACTGAGCTCAACTCTTAGGGACGCTCGCATTCTGACACCAATTATAACTTCATCAGGTCCATCCAAATCAACTTTTTTACTGAGACGGTTCATTACAAGTTTTCATCTCAATAAAGGTTCCTTAAGAGATTCATTATTTTACCACCAGTTTATTATCCTGATCATAAAAAAACGTATACACAATACCATATTGAATACCCGATTTCATTTTCTATTTCTACAGATAGAGAAATGAGTGTCAAAAAATTATTCATTAAAATGGCAAACAAATAACGTGCAGGTCATTTTAGAAATTATTTCTCAAAATTAAAAAAAAACTCTGAATCTCACAATATATGTTTGCTATGGAATTAAAAGCAAGATAAAATAAAGCTATTGATGTACTAATGAATAAAGGGATAATTACAAAACGCAAACAATTTTTTAATTTCTATCAAAAGGCAAATAACAAATCTTACACAAAGCAAATAGTGTATATGTTATAGTATATTCTTAAAATTTTTTTTTATAAATATCCTAGTATAATCTTAAAACCAGTACGAAACTAGTAAATCCTTTAAATAGTTTGAATTTTAAGGATATACTAATTTCGTGCAAATACATCTAATGAGCCTTCTGCTTATTTTAAATATTACCATAAGTCTCATCAGAGACTAACACCACTCGGCGGTTCTAGATAAGACTGATAGTTGGCTAATAGGGAGGCTTCTTCCTATCAACATATTTAAGCATTATTCAGGATCGTATGACAGCAAAAATAAGCAGAAGACTCATTAGAGTCTAGCATAGCTTGATGTTGAATTGATTACCTTAGAGTTAGTAGTTAGGATAAATAGATCTCATACAAACTAAATGGTTGAATGCTTGCCCAGCGAGCATTAGACCTGAGGTTCGATTCTCGGAGAAGACGTTAGGCTTATGACGATTCCTAATGAGGCTGAAACTATAGCATAAGTTCTCGCTTGATCTTTGGATTTGTGAAATTTATTGTAAGTTCAATTGAGTTAGTCATTTGAGGATATTGTAAGATAAGAAAAAAATTTGTTCAAGCCAATAAAAAAAAGAAATTGCCATTCATTGAAAGTTAACTTATATAATTCCTCATAGAGAAAAATTGTATGAAAATGAAATCATGCAGAATATATAATTATGACAACCATCAACTTTTTACTTTTACATTATAAAAAGAGAGCTAATCAGATCAATTTTAAATTTTGGATATTTACAATGTAGAAATTACAGTATTTTTAGACAAATCGGGAAAGCAAATTTCAATTTCATAAGAGAGCCAGGATGTAGATGTAGGCGCGTTTTATCTCGGGTATACTAATTCCTACTGACCACACTTAGTTAGCAGGTTTAATTTCTAAAAATACTGTAATTTTTTTGCATAGTAAATATCCATAATTTAAAATTGATCCGATTCGCTGTCTCTGTATAGTACGAAAGTAAAATATATTTTAAAATTGGTGATCTAATCATATCAAAAATCATCTTCAAACAACTTTTTTCTCAGAATTATTTATATAATTTTATAGGGAAATTGTAATCTATATTTCCAATAAAATAAAATATAATTGCACAAGTTTTAAGTTTCAGCTTGACCTTTCCTCGATGCTAATAGTTCCAGACATGTAACCAATGATATATTAGGAGCATTTACCCGGAATAAACTGGGATATTTATTTTTATTTAACTTTATTTTAATCACCAGTGATAAAGCGCGATATTCTTTTGTTTAATGAATATTCTTCTTTTATGTGTAGAATTGTGAACTAGAATCAAAATCGACAAAACCAGAATGTTCTTCAATACTCACAAAATATCATCAACACTAATAAATTTAAAGATTCGAATGAGAGAAAATCAATAATCAAATCGTAACCATAGGAAAAATTTTGAAATTAAAATTTACAGATAGAGTAATATAAGGACAATATATAGTGGTCGACAAAATGAATTTATTCACTTAAAATTGCTTCTAGCTCATTTATAAAAAATACCTTCAAGATGTAAAATATACCATTAAAAAGGAAATCTCTTACTCTTCTAGATATGATTACTCCCGAACTTATTGGTTCATTGATATTCTCAAAAATACAAATTTACGATTTTTCATTGAATTAGAAAACGACAAAACATATTTGTTCACTTTTAAACTTTAGTTTATAACTTAATTTTATAGTTTTTTTTACAGAATTTTTGTCAGATAAACTGGTAGGTATTCATTTTAAAATTTGAACTTGATCATTTCTAGAATCTACAGGATGACTGGTAAGAAACCGAAATATTCAAGACTCACTGATTATAACAAAAATGTTGTCAATAAACTTAAAAATGAAGGTCTGAGCAATCGAAAAATTGCAAAAACTGTTGGATGTGCATGCGGGACGATAAATTATTTATTTTCCAAAAAAAAAAAAGAGAAAAAATCGAAAAAATGCGGCCGAAAGAGAGCAATACCTAATTGTCTCATGAAAAAAATTTCTTATTTAGCTATTCGGAAGAAGACGACAGCTTCCAAAATTAAAGCTGAATTGAATCTGAATACCTCTGTCAGAACTGTTCAACGCTGCATAAAAAATAATCCTAACATCTATTGGGGTAAACCTAAAATAGTCCCTAATCTGAGTACCACGGATAAAGAAATAAGGTATTGCTGGGCTTATGAAAAAATTGTTCAAAACTACGATTGGAGTAAAACAATATTCTCGGACGAAAAAAAGTTCAATTTGGATGGGCCTGATGGACTCTCGTTTTGTTGGATAGACAAATCTCTTCCCAAACCTACTAAGATAAAGCGAGGATTTGGTGGAGGCAGTGTCATGGTATGGGGGTACATCACAAAAGAAAGAACTGGTAACCTTGTTTTCATAGAGGAAAGACTTAATTCGAAAACATACCAACAACTTTTAGAAGATCAATTGTTACCGTTTAAAGAAGAAATGGAAAAATCCCAAATAATTTTTCAACAAGATAATGCACCGTGTCATCGTTCTTTATCAACAAAAACATGGTTTCAAGAGAATGGAATATCGGTATTGCCATGGCCTGCTCGAAGCCCTGACCTGAACCCTATTGAGAACTTGTGGGGAATTTTATCTCAAAAAGTTTACTCTCAGGGAAGAGTATTTTCAAACAGGCAGGAACTCATCAAGAGGATTGAGGAAGAGTGGAGATTAATTCCCGAAGAGACTTTAGCTAATTTATATTGCTCTATGTCAAAAAGATGTTTAAGAGTAGTAGAAGGAAAAGGAGATTTTACAAAATAAAAGTGAACAAATATGTTTTGTCGTTTTCTAATTCAATGAAAAATCGTAAATTTGTATTTTTGAGAATATCAATGAACCAATAAGTTCGGGAGTAATCATATCTAGAAGAGTAAGAAATTTCCTTTTTAATGGTATATTTTACATCTTGAAGGTATTTTTTATAAATGAGCTAGAAGCAATTTTAAGTGAATAAATTCATTTTGTCGACCACTATATATATATACGAACAATATGTATAGTGTTTGACATGAAACCATCTCAAATCTGCTATTATTTTCTTTTTCTTGAATAACTTATAAAAATTTACTAAAAGAATATTTTAAATTTTATTTTTTTTATGATGATAATGAAAGAAATTTCTTGATAATTTATAAGATTTAAACTATTATTTTTTGGAACTTCAGATGAAAAGTTAAAGGCTATCGCTTCATTGATGAGCTAGTTTACCATGATACCCGTGATAGAGCTCATTTAGCAGAATCATATTTTGAGTCTTTGAAAAACATTATGAGAAATTGTATGAACTAATAAAGTAATTTTTATACTTTCATTCTTAGAACTCCCAAGAGAGCTTACAATTGAAGAATCATCGAAACGTGTTACCGGGGGCGAATAGGAGGTTCATAAAAATTTGAGTTTAGTACTCAATCAAAATGAGAATAGCAGTTTTTTAACCATCCCAGATGAGGATTTTTACTTGTATGGAGCCTGGAAAAGCAATATTTGCAAAGATGCAGGCTTCGCAAAATTGTATAAGAAAATAAGTCTCAAAAACTCTATATGATGAAGCAAAAATTCTCAAACAATTTGAAATTGGCAAGACATTTTTTTGAGAGAAGGGCGATAAAAAAATTCACATTTTTCGTTAGCTCTTTTAAAAAAATAAATTTTATTTAATTTTGATTGAAATTGAAGCTTTTTGTCTGAACCCTCGCATGGAATTTGGGGTATTCTTAGCCCTTTTTGAGTCTGTTAGTCTTAGCGAAGAAAAATATTGTTTTCAGTAAAATTTCATGGACAATTAGGACTAAATTGATTATAATGTTCTTTGCATTGCATTTTTCACAGTGACTTTTCTGTCGCTTCCTCTGTAACAATTAGCATGTAAACTCCAATATGACATTTACTTCAAAAGCTAACTAGTTGTTTATCGATTGTAATCTGTTCATTCGGGCAGTATGCTTTTTGGAAATGTCAATAAATATTTTTTAAATATTTCTTATCGAACCTAGTTTATTACGTTGAGTTCCAGTTGATCAGAGGAAATCTTTGGTAGGCATCAATAAAAGCCCTCTCATAGTTCTTGAAAGTTAAAGCACTTATAAACACAAAAAATGATGGAGTAACAATGGGTTCCCCCTTTGATTCCATCATAGCAGAAATCTTCATGGAAGAACTGGAATAAGATCTTCTAACTGAAAATATCTTGAAATCAAAAATGAAGATATGTGGATAATATCTTCAGAATCCTGAATAATGGAAGATATTCGACTGAGATATTGAAGTGCATCGAAATTTAAATTTTACCTTAGTAATGAAAGATAACGATCGAATTCCCAAATTCACTGGTAAACTATTGGATTTCATAACATTATCACCAAAATCAATGAAAATTATCCTTGAAAATAGAAGGCATCGCCTTTCTAGTAAAAAGAATTTGAAAGAAAACGAGTCCTATTTCGAGTTACCATGAAGTCTTCCAATGGTATGCCTTTAAAAATTCAAGGAAACAGGGTCCCCCTTAAAAATCAATATACAAAAGAAACCAGTTGGTATATATATGTTGTGCTTAAAGTGTAACGAAAATATTTTACCTCTCTGCCTCTATTCGGTATATGCCTGTTAGCATACACGGTCTATGCCAATTCAATATACCAGTGGCTTGCCAAACTGTTAGGAAAATATTTAACCCTACCTATTTTGGAAGTTTGGTTCAAAGTATGATTTATAACACTTTAGGTTTTCGTAACGATTTAAACACAACATATATAAAAGCTGATACCTATGCCATTCAATAAAATTTTCATTCAACTTGCATCGCATTCCCATCAAATATTTCTAATTGATTACAATTTATTTGCCTCATATTTTTTTCTCACTCGTCTATTACTCTTTTTATTGTTATAAACTTTGTTTAAATTCATTATCACCTTAATAGTTTATTGATAAATGCTTTTAAAAGAAAATTATTTTTATAAAAAATAAACTTTTTTTATCTTGGAAAAAACTTTGCAAGATTAATTGTTTCTTCAAGTGACGATATTTTATAATTATTGAAACTCTGAAAATACTACTTTTTTAGTTTTCGATCTTTTATTCATTTAACACTTCTAAACTTATTTAGCTTACTCATAACTTAAAATAAAGAGAACTATCATGAATCTTTATGAATACAGGTGAAACCCCCTGAAAGTAGAACAGATTAATATTAATCGGGATAGTATGCTTATAGGGTTTTTTGGGGAGAAGGCTAGTGTCGTTTCATTGGTCAGTCTCTATAGACCAATCAGAGTCGAGTATATATTTTCGTAATTTTCTGAAGTCATTTTGATCTGTAAGATAAATCTTTTTACATGAATGAAAAGAGAATTCTTCGGGCTATCTTAAACATTAAAAACAATTTACCTAGCATACTGAATAAAAAAATTCTATATTTAAATTTTTTAGATAATATGAGTAGCACCATTCGAAAGAGCAAAAAAAGTTGTGTACATTGTCAAATCTTCCATAAACCACAATTAAAACTGTAGGAATAGTTTGATTTCGAAGTGAGATTCCGATTTGATAGATAAAACGAAAGTAAAAAATCATTTCAATCGAAATTCTGAATTCTGATTCCCCTGCCCACCCTAATTACGAATAAATCTATCCTTCAATACATATTACGTCATGGCTATGACCCCCAATGCATTAATGTGTGATAAACTATAGACCCCTTTTTCATTCAAAAAACAATGATTGCATATGGTGATAACTTTAATCATGGGGGAATAGTATGTGGTAAAATTCCATTCAATAGTCTTTAGAGTATGAAAAACATTACGCTTCTCAGTCTTAGTTCATTGAAAATTTTTCTATCTCAATAAAATGCTAGAAATACTTTTTGTTTTTGATTAAAAAATTTTATTCATTGAAATCAAATACAGATGAATTCAAATTCACATAAGTTTCTCGAAAATCAAGATTTTTCAATACACTTTTCAAATTCATTGATCCTAAGTAATCGATCAATATTTCTATATCATTCGAAATGTCTCTTCGAAGCTCTTCAGAATTTGTATCCGAAGGACTTATTATTTCAGTTGCTTCCCAACATTTTACAATCGTTTCTGGGCCAATTTCATCCCAGATTACGGCAGCTAGTTCAAATGTATCAGCAAAAGACAATTCTTTTGATAGGTCGTTTAGAAATTTCCCTTTTGCAAATCGGATATCTTCAAGCCTTCAAGTCTTTGGAGTTTATGAGCAAAATTTTATTAGTTTCTGAGGAAATATGTAAGTCAGCCAAGATCGCAAGGGTGTAAGGAATCATATTAAAGCCTAACTTTATTCTCTGGCATTGAACATTCTTCAAAACATTTGTCTTATTGGAGAAATTTTTGTTGAAAGTGTATTTTTTATCAAAACTACACATTTTTAAGGATATGAAAAAAAATTTCTGGAACGTATAAGTGTCAGTCTTTAGAAGGATGACGTCAGTATGAGATAATTCTTCCTGAGAAAAACCGAATTTCAACATAATTTTATCAAAGTATTGGCATTTCTAAAGAGATTATAATTGAAACCTACGTTAAAATCTGTGATTTGATGTTTGTTCATGAAATTCGTGACATATTTTAAAGATCCAACCACATGAGGGAGTTGTTGGGAATAGGCGACTCCGTCAATAACCTCTTTTACGTCATCTCGAGAAATTTCGGACTTGGAATTCTTAAGAGATTCAATTTGAGAAGAAACATTATCCCTCAAGCTTTATTCTTAATCCAACTTTTGAATGTGGGAATTGAAACTTTAGCTTTTTTGGCTGCGTAACCAATGCCATCATTATTTGTTTCCATTTCACAAACGAACTTGTATTTCTCTTCCTTCGTGTAAACAGTTCGAGTCATGAGTGAATGCTAATGATAACTTTTTCCTAAACTCAGGAACATTTTGGGGTTTACAACCAATACGGAATAAAATTAAATCTGATTGGTTGAAGCCGATCGAAAGGTTGCATGGAAAAATTTTCAATGAACTAAGACTGAGAAGCGTAATGTTTTTCATACTCTAAAGACTATTGAATGGAATTTTACCACACACTATTCCCCCATGATTAAAGTTATCACCATATGCAATCATTGTTTTTTGAATGAAAAAGGGGTCTATAGTTTATCACACATTAATGCATTGGGGGTCATAGCCATGACGTAATATGTATTGAAGGATAGATTTATTCGTAATTAGGGTGGGCAGGGGAATCAGAATTCAGAATTTCGATTGAAATGATTTTTTACTTTCGTTTTATCTATCAAATCGGAATCTCACTTCGAAATCAAACTATTCCTACAGTTTTAATTGTGGTTTATGGAAGATTTGACAATGTACACAACTTTTTTTGCTCTTTCGAATGGTGCTACTCATATTATCTAAAAAATTTAAATATAGAATTTTTTTATTCAGTATGCTAGGTAAATTGTTTTTAATGTTTAAGATAGCCCGAAGAATTCTCTTTTCATTCATGTAAAAAGATTTATCTTACAGATCAAAATGACTTCAGAAAATTACGAAAATATATACTCGACTCTGATTGGTCTATAGAGACTGACCAATGAAACGACACTAGCCTTCTCCCCAAAAAACCCTATAAGCATACTATCCCGATTAATATTAATCTGTTCTACTTTCAGGGGGTTTCACCTGTATTGATATAACATTGAGTACGTTTCGAACAAAGAAATTAAATTATTTTAGCTATAACAATTGCAAAAATCACTACAGAAATATGTATAGAAGTTTTGTGTTCAGAAGTAGTATTCGTTCGATCTTCAGCTACGGTATAATTAAGCTTATTTTTCATTTAGTTTCGAAATTTTATCATTTTTAATAAATATATTTGGTTCTATATACAGGTGAAGGACCCGTTTTCTTCCCCATTCTACCCAAATTATCAAACGTACTTGGATTATATATCAAACTGGGGGATTTTTCAACCAATGAGAGGGCGTTAAACCAACAACCAATGAAATTAAAGCATACCTAATTCTGAATTTTGTACTTAAAACTAACTCCATCGGCATTTACATGCTTAATTTAATAAATAGGAAATTTATTTTTATATAAACGTCTCTAAAACTTGATTATTTTTGTTTTGAGATGCTAAAAGTTTCAACATGTCATTTCTAATACAAGTTAGCTTTGTGGTTATCGTATAGTCATAATTTCAATCTCATAAGATAGAGCTTCAAAAACTATAAATTATTGCGAATTTCAATGATTATATCATAATTTAATCTTAATGAAAACTAAATGAACTTGAGTTTCACAAATTAAAAATCTTTTTTTAAATCCCTTTTCAAATCAAAAACCATGCCATGATGATTCACATTGGGATTAATTATCACCACACAATACATCCTTACAAAAAAGGGGTAGTGACACTAATCTACAATGTCAAATCTACACACCCAAATGACTATGTAATTCTCATTCAATTGTTTATTTAGAGACCCCTCTTTTTCTCACAACGAAATTTCTATGCTTAGAATACAAATGAGACCTCATTTTTCAATTGTTCATTGAAAATACTCAACATATTGCATCATCTATCAGACGAGACTATAGTAAATCCTCACCCTTTTTTAAATTCTACTCACCCTTTTTTAACTTTGATTGCTAATGGTTCATTCTACATTCGATTCATTGTTTTTTATCGTATTCATGATTGTTCCCAAATATCCATCAAATAAATCAAAAATGAAACTCTTTACTAACTCTGAGAAATACCAAATCATCACTGTATTTGAAAATTCTGTCATGGGTTTCAGATACTTTTTCCATATGAAGGGAATAAGTATATCTATCTTAAAGCGGTGAATTTAAAAAAGGGTGAGGATTTACTATAGTCTCGTCTGATAGATGATGCAATATGTTGAGTATTTTCAATGAACAATTGAAAAATGAGGTCTCATTTGTATTCTAAGCATAGAAATTTCGTTGTGAGAAAAAGAGGGGTCTCTAAATAAACAATTGAATGAGAATTACATAGTCATTTGGGTGTGTAGATTTGACATTGTAGATTAGTGTCACTACCCCTTTTTTGTAAGGATGTATTGTGTGGTGATAATTAATCCCAATGTGAATCATCATGGCATGGTTTTTGATTTGAAAAGGGATTTAAAAAAAGATTTTTAATTTGTGAAACTCAAGTTCATTTAGTTTTCATTAAGATTAAATTATGATATAATCATTGAAATTCGCAATAATTTATAGTTTTTGAAGCTCTATCTTATGAGATTGAAATTATGACTATACGATAACCACAAAGCTAACTTGTATTAGAAATGACATGTTGAAACTTTTAGCATCTCAAAACAAAAATAATCAAGTTTTAGAGACGTTTATATAAAAATAAATTTCCTATTTATTAAATTAAGCATGTAAATGCCGATGGAGTTAGTTTTAAGTACAAAATTCAGAATTAGGTATGCTTTAATTTCATTGGTTGTTGGTTTAACGCCCTCTCATTGGTTGAAAAATCCCCCAGTTTGATATATAATCCAAGTACGTTTGATAATTTGAGTAGAATGGGAAAGAAAACGGGTCCTTCACCTGTATATCTTTATTAAGTATTTTCTAAGTAGATTTACGAATGTTTTAAAAATTTGCGTTAATAACTCAATTGTATAACCTTACAAAAAAAATTCTTGTTTACAATGTTAACCCTTTTAAAGAGTTTTTACTGATCAAATTCACTTATCTTTATAATCCTATCTTGCTTTCTATCAGAATGTTTACAGAATCATCTTAGCTTAGCTAAGTGCGCAATAAATATTTCATTCAATAAAACATACCGTCAAGTAAATGCATGTGAGAAGTTTTGATGAAATATTTAGTTTTTTTCTATACCTTTTTGCAGACAAAATTGAGAGGTCATTTCATTCAAAGGAAGAAATTATTTTTTTCAAAGCAAGAATATACAATTATTTACGAAAACATGTTATTTTGAAGGGCAGTGTATAATATATACAGATATATAATAAATGGTATGACGGGAAATTAGTGGATGAAAAAATTATTACAAATCAAAGCAAGATAATGTTTTTTTCAAACTGAGAACATTTTATTTAATTTGAACGATAATATTGCCGAACTTCATCAAGAATATTCTCGTTAGGTTCTAAACTCATAAGGAAGGTCAGAGAAGACAGACGTATATTATAGTTATAAACGTTATATTTCGCCGGGTCTCTTCAGACTCTACCTCGGTAACATTTAAATACTATTACAATTCAAAATATTCTCTGGCTTCCATTGGTCCATTTCGTGATTGTATTTTTAGGCCTCACTAGGGAGGGGTAAAGAGTTTTCAACGTGAAAAACTCTGCTCACAACTAATTATCTATTTCTGCCTTTTCATAAACTGATCAATTTTCTGCTGACCACTGTCTCTACGTCGTTTTCTCTTCACTTTTTCACAGCTTTTCTTGTCGGTAATTACAGGTTGGGTCATAATTAGATTATCAACTTCTGGTGACTTCTCGTTAGTTTCAATTTTATCCAACTCTGTGACTGTTGCTGGGGCTGTACTTGGAACTAGAATTGATTGATTATCGGCTTCAGCCAACTTCTCGTTGTTTTCATTATTGCATCTTTCCTTTTGCGTAGAGGATAAGGGGGGAGAAGAAAAAGTTGTGGATTCAAGAATTTTACTCATTTTCTCGATTTGTTTGCGCTTTATGTGAACATCTCGACCCTTGAATCCCAATTTTCTTGCCAATTCTTTTTAGACGCACAAATCTGGTTTCAACTTGGTGATGAAATTTCCTTCCGCACACCCAAGGTTGGTTTGTCTCACTTTACTTGATTCACTTGGATTAACTTGATAGAGGATCTTAAAATTAGAAGCATCTGCGCTATGTCCTGTTGCTTGGATATGATGTTGGACTGCACTGTTGTACTTCGGCCTTAAGTGTTCTCACACTCTTTCACCAAGTGTTCTGGTTGTTTGACCAACATATGAAGATCTACACGCACAAACAAATTGATAGATTACTTTTTACTTTTCAGCTTTGGAATTTGGTCTTTGTTTCTACCATTGATGAGCTTGGACGTCTTTGATATTAGTTTCAGTTTTCTCCCAGGGAATGATCGTTTGGTGATATTGGATATTTTATTTAATTAAATCCTGTTAATTCATGAAAAACGGATAATATTTTTGAGTGTTAGCAGCAATCTCTAAGGTTCTCATGTTGAATTCAGCCATAAGAATTTAACATCTATTGATTGGATATTCAATGATATATTATCTTCTTTCATTTTAACTTGAAGAACCAAAACTTTTTCTCTAGTATAGGACTTAATAGGTTGGAAATGCCGAAATTTTTTTTTCAATTATCTTAAACTTTAGAGAATATACAGAAAATTCCTAAAATTTTCCAGTGAAGAAAAGCACTTAAACACAAACTAAAAAAATTTACTCGGACCGCCTTGATTCAACGTATCATTTTTAAATCACCTTGGCATTGAAAAAATAATTTTTACTCTGAATAAAACAACGTCTCAATTTACTCTACATGTAAAGTATTTATATTCAATGACTTATTGACATAAATAAATTCGATCAACATTGCAGAGATGAAGAAAAGGGGAGAATTTTTATTAAATAAACTAACAAATATCACATACCATGCGCCTGGATACCTAAAAATTAATCAAAAATATCTGATACGAAACAAATTTATCAAAAACCCCACTAATTTAATAATTATAAAACAGAACATAAATTTTCAGAAAATCTTCAATTCACATATAGGTAAAAGAAAAAATAAACCCTCGTTCCTTCTCATCAAAATTGACCTGCTAAAATTCAATGAGGTAGTAAAAAAACTTTCTTCTGAAATATCGAGTCTATGAAGTATCGAGTAGTAGTATTCTGTTGATCTATAGAGAATTTTAAGAAAATTTGTTAAGTTTCCCTCGTTCTTGATTTATGAGAAAATAAACAAACAAGAAGTTATCGAGTATGTCATTCAAATAATATGTGTAAAATTTCAAATCATGTTTCTTAGGCTATCCTTTTAACGTATTTTTCTTAGAAAAAAATCTATCCACTGGAATTTTTCACTCAAAATCTGATTAGCATTAAGGAATTCTTCTTCTAGTATTATTTTTGTACATCATGACTTTTTTATAGAGTTATTGCCTAAAAGTGTATATATGGGTAGGGGAAATGTTGATTCACATTAAATGATAGGACAGAAGGGAGAGGAGGTTTCTTACTGTGACATTGATTGACAGATTATAATACAAATGCATGTAGTGATTATGAGTCATGACGTAATGTAGTGGGAAAATCTTAACACATTAGGATTGTTATTTTAACCTCTGACTTAAAACACCAAAGGGGTGGGGGGTCCAGCATTCTGTCTATCCATTTTGGTTAGATTGAGATTTTAGGATGATGTATTTTTCAATATCGACTTTTTTGGTTCAAATTTTTTTTCTCGAACTATTCTGGCATATCTCGTGATTATGATTTGATTTTTTGAAATAATGCATAAAATTCTATGCTTTATCGAATGGTATAAGTCTCTTAATGTAAAAAGTTGAAATAACAGAGTTATTCTATCTTTGTTATCATTCCTCTTAGACAATTTTTGTTGGTGCATTGAAAAGAGGAGAAAATTCCCTTTCAAATGATATATAATGAGCGAAACCTAGCTAAAGTATATTAATTTTAAGAAGGTTTAAAGAATTGAGAATGAGGTGAAAAACTGCTTATTCCTTATTAGCTAATGAATGCTCGACGCTGATTGGCTGGAATTTTGGGACAGAGAGGTATAAATCGAAACCTCCGTAGAAAATTTAATTTATCTCAAGTCATCATGTGTGAAATTGACTGTATGAAGATAGGAATTTATGATTTTTACAAAATTCATATTTTTTTATCAAGAGATCGAATTTGATCAAGATTTTTTGAAATCTAGATCATGAGGCCCTCTTTCCCGATACGGGAAAAAATTCAGAAAAAATCAAGTTTTGAGGAAAATACGGCAAATTCAAAATCTTGAAAATTTTCCCATTGTAGTTGTGCTTAAACTTGTGCCTTCGAATTTTTACCGATATGATAAAGACAGAACCCGGCGCATCGCATCACATATAATTTGTTCTCGTGGCTTGCATAGAGCCTAATAGAAATTAGAAATATATAACTCTGTGATTGGTCAAAGTATTTTATACAACCCCGACGTATTGCATTTACATTGTATGAGATATATGTATGTATTGATAAATATATCAAAATATACACTTTTGGTAATTAGTCTTACAGACATATTTAATTTTTGTAAATGCTATTTATCATCGAACACACTAGTACATTTTTTGGAAAAATATATATGAAGTTTGGAAATACATCGTGTATATATCATTACATTTTTGGGAATATATATGTTTCTTTTGGAAAATCCCCTACCCATATATACACTTTTAGGCAATAACTCTATAAAAAAGTCATGATGTACAAAAATAATACTAGAAGAAGAATTCCTTAATGCTAATCAGATTTTGAGTGAAAAATTCCAGTGGATAGATTTTTTTCTAAGAAAAATACGTTAAAAGGATAGCCTAAGAAACATGATTTGAAATTTTACACATATTATTTGAATGACATACTCGATAACTTCTTGTTTGTTTATTTTCTCATAAATCAAGAACGAGGGAAACTTAACAAATTTTCTTAAAATTCTCTATAGATCAACAGAATACTACTACTCGATACTTCATAGACTCGATATTTCAGTAGTTTTACAGACATATTTAATTTTTGTAAATGCTATTTATGTTTTGGAAATCATCGAACACACTAGTGCATTTTTTGGAAAAATATATATGAAGATTGGAAATACATCGTGTATATATCATTACATTTTTGGGAATATATATGTTTCTTTTGGAAAATCCCCTACCCATATATACACTTTTAGGTAATAACTCCTTTTTTATATGAAAATGATAAATGTAAAGCTGGACTATGAGTTGTTTAATAAAATTTTCATTTCCTTTTCTCGAAGAAGTCTCAAATTAAATAAAGAATTTCTTATACTGGTTTATTTGATTTTCATGAAATTAATGAGTTAGTCAGCACCAATTTGATGCTTGATTGTTCTCATTTTTGAGATGAAGTTACTTGAGGTCATGCGTCTTTGAACATTGTCTTATGCTTCAGCAGCTATCCAACAGTAAACAAAAATATTGATCAGCCTTTCAACAGCATCATAATTCCTGGTTTCATTATTCAGGGTGATGTTTTATAAGTTCTCTATAGACCAACAGAACTGGCTACTCGATAGCTTATGGACTTGATATTTTTGATACAAAGTTTGTTTCTCCTGAGAATTCTTTGAAAAGAAGACTTCCCTTAAAAAATTAATGAACAAAAATTGCTTTTTCTATTTCTTAACACGCTGAAGAATATGCGTTATTATTTAATCGACGTGGTCATTGATGAGACTTAAATTCGAGAGGTAACATTTTTATGTAGACAAATTTATTTTAAATACTTTACTCACATTGCGTAAATATTTATTTTACTAAAAAATTTTCAATCTACTTATGTTATTTAACCTGGAAATTTTCATTGACACCAGTCATTATTTGAATTCTGGAGTTCTGAATGGAATTAATTTATGTAAGCAGATCCTCGTATTCGTATATCTTCAGAACTCATATAAAAACTGTATAGTTTTATTCAAACACCCTCAAACTATTTAAATTACCTTTATCTTTATTTATAATTCTCACAATTCAGTATATATTGTATGAATTGCAGTAATAGAAAAACAAGTTTAAAATATTTTTAGGATGACAAATTTCCCTACATGCTCCTTGAGATTGAATCATGACCTTTTGACGTTTTTATATTTGAAGTATTTTTCAGTTTCAAATGAAAGACTCATTTAGAGGATTTGGAAGTCAAGTGGATATTTAGTAATAAGGCTTTCACTGGATCTCGTCAGACTATTACACCGGCTAGATATATATAATAAATTCGATTATCAATAGTATCCTAGTATTTGCTACATCATTCTAGGGCATAAAAGGGGAGGGCTTAAGGTTGGTTTAGAGTATCCATGGTCATTGTCTCCTTTTCACGTATCTGTCCATCGTTGGTTGCCCCCTTAGACTTTTACGTTTTCTACCTCTTTTGCCAACTGCAGGTGCAACCTTCTATGTAGTGTGGAGATTGTTAATTATGGGCTGAGATTTAATTAGATTATCAACTACCGTTGATTTCTCTGGATTTTCACTTTTGTTCTCAGTTGTAATTGTAAGTGGGGCAGAAGATTGGAGATCATTTGGGGGAGACCTAGTTGCCATTATTTGCTCATTTTGTTCAATTATCACTCCAACTTTGCTTGCATTGGGTTTCTGGGCGGAACTACAAATTGGGAAATTTTCAAGTAGCTTTGCAGCTCTACCAAGCTTACTTTTGTTTGTAAACCTGCTTTTTTCCCGTCAGGCCTAACTTAGTGGCCAGGATTTTTTGCTTACACAGAAATGGGTTTAACTTTTTTATGAAATGGGCTTCAGCTTTGTTTAATACCTGATGAGCAGCGTCTCCTTTAAATGGTACTCTTAGATAGATCGGTGTGAGCTCCTCGACCTCTTCATCTGCCTTAACCTTTACATTGGAATGTATATTAATGAAAGCCTCAGGATACCCAGGCTGAAGTTAAGATCAGTTCCCCCCTCATAAATTCTTTATTATTCAAAAGTAATCCCTGAGACTTTAAAATATTAAATATATGCATAAATTATTATGATTGACTCACTTCTTAACAATTTTGATCCATCTCTTCAACTCCAGGTCTCCACATGTGAAAAATGCTAAAAGTTTCGTATATCCATTAATATTCCCACAAAATTAAAAAAAATCCATCAAAAAACAAAATCTGTCTTCTTACTATGCATCTTTTGAATACAACAAATCAAAACACAAGTATTCAACATGACTCTAACTATTGATGACATAACTATCCTCAATTTGGAGAAACTCTCATGCAATTTAATTGCACTAAACATGAATAATACCATTGGTACTATTCGTCTATGCCAAAGAGTTGGTCTTATTGCCGAACAGATCCCTCATTCTTGTTCTGGAGTATCGAGATTTCTTAATCTCCAGAAACTAAACCGTTTCAAAGATTGCTTTAGATGTCCTAAGTGCAAGTATTTAGAATCAATAAGGAAAAGTATGGTTTTTTATAAAATAATTTAATTCAGATACATTCTTCGAAGGATCCAAACTCGAGCTATGGAAGATCCTACAAATTATCAGAATGGTTTCAAAGAAAACTAATGATCTAGAAAGTATGATGGAAGAGCTCAATATAGGAAATCCCACTGCCGTAGACTGGCGTAATTTCGTGAGAGATATCTACACTGAGAGTGTTATACTTGAGGATGTTAAGATTGGTGGAGATAAGGTCGTTTGTCAAATTGACGAGTCACACTTTGTTTCGAGGAAACACCATCGCGGAAATACCTTAGTCAACGAAGACGTGTGGGTTTTTGGTGGCGTTGACGAAAAGGGCAATTGCTTCATGACAACTGTTCCAGATCGAAAAAAGGAAACACTCCAAGCCATCATCAAGAAAAGAATCTTACCTGGATCGATAATTATTTCTGATGAATTCAAGTCCTACAAATTTCTATAAAATTAAGGATACGAACATCATACAGTTTGTCACAAGTATGAGTTTGTCAGTGACAAGGGCCATCATACCCAGCCTATCTAAGCAATATGGGTAGCAGCAAAAAGATCCTGCTACAAAGTTAGAAATAAAAGGAAATATCTATTCCAAAGAAAGAATGGAGAATCCATGTTTAGTGCGTGTATAAAAACAATCGCAATAATATATCCTTTGAAAATAAACACTTATTATTTTAAATCAAGATTTCTGTTGTATTTATTAAAAAAGAAAATCTTAAAAACATATAAATTTTATTGAGAAGACATGGTGAAGAGATCTGTTGACAAAAGATTGTTCAGAATAGTGATGTTATCAATGGTGAGAAGCAATAAGACCAACTCTTTGGCATAGTATAATAGTATCAAGAATAGTACCAACGTTAAACATTTGTAAACATTTGTTTTGATTTGTTGTATTCAAAAGATGCATAGTAAGAAGACAGATTTTGTTTTTTGATGGATTTTTTTTAATTTTGTGGGAATATTAATGGATATACGAAACTTTTAGCATTTTTCACATGTGGAGACCTGGAGTTGAAGAGATGGATCAAAATTGTTAAGAAGTGAGTCAATCATAATAATTTATGCATATATTTAATATTTTAAAGTCTCAGGGATTACTTTTGAATAATAAAGAATTTATGAGGGGGGATCTGATCTTAACTTTAGCCACCCGGTATTAGTAATTCCTCCAATATTTCTTTGTCTTTCACTTTTTTCACCTCTGATGTTAATCTTTCAATTTTCAGGAACTCATTCCTCACCAAGCTCTTTTTCTGGCACACAGGACTGAAACTAAGGAAAGGCATAAATTGTGCATGGACTGATTTCTTCCCGAAGACCCTTGTCTGAGCGATTTCATTAACCTTGGTTACTAAAACATCGAGAAAATTTAATGACTTATCATCCTCGTCTTCTTTGGTAAATTCGATTCCGCGATGCATAGAATTGAGATTTGAAAGAATTTTGTCGATGTCATTAATTTTACCAAGAACTAGAAAGGTATCATCAAGATACGCACATACAGGCGGGAAGAACTGATAAGGCCACTCATTTGTCGACTTTCGAGTGAAGCAAAAAACATATCCGCAAGGAGTAGTATTTTTGTTTTTCGCCTAATAGTCCAAATGTAGAGGCATGGAAGAGGCTGTGCTTATCAATTAATTTTATTCATTATTGTTCCTGAACTGGAAAGTAGATAAACCTGGACTTTATTGTTTTCAATCTAACAGTTACAGGCTAAAACTTTGAATGTAGCTTGAAACATCATGTGAATATAGCAATCTATATTATAATTAAGAGATGCTCTCAAAAAAAACAATAAAAGCTCTTATATATTGGTGTGGAAATTTATACAGTCAATTTCACACATGACGAGGCGAGTTATCCTTTTTCCCCTTTCTTGTTTTTTTATTATACTAAAACTGTCAGCCAATAATATCGCTCCATTACAACAACCAATGAGAACAGACTTAGCGTGTAAACATTTTCATTTTATTCTTTGGGTTCTCAATAGGCTTTTCATCTGAAATCGTCAATTTTCATTAATTAAAAATCAATTGAGTTAAATATAAGATTCATTAATCAAAATCAAATACATCATAAGTAGAATTTATAGAATCTTTTTAAATTCTGAAATGTTCGAGAACTTCTAAAGAGCCATATCTTTTCTCAAGCTCTAGGAAGTTTCTAATATATTTTATCTTCGCTAAATTGGTTATGATTGCTGAAAACTTTTTTATCTCTTTTTATGCTTACTTCATGAGCATAATTAAGTATTTTTAGAATATTCCAAGGCTAGTTTAATGCCCTCTCATATGAAATGAATAAAAATAGGCTTAGCCCCCCAATGAGAAATTCATTCGTGCTAATGGAGGTTTTGGTACAAATGGGAGTGTATATACCCCCAGATTTCATTCTAGGGTTAAACCAAAAAAAATTTCGTTCTGCCCAAGTTATTATCATCAAAGCTCTTGACACCAAATAAACACATCGACCTCCACAGAACCATGTTAGGTATTAATGACTTTGACGGCATCATATTTATTCAGCCAAAATGATGAAAAAAACATGTTGAAATTTTTGTGACTTCATTGTTTATTAGGTGAAAATTTTTAACTCATTTTGAACCAATCCGTTTAGAGTTCCTCTGGTTTTAACTTTCTCCTCGCATTTGATTCATCATTACTATGACTAAGCTCACTGAAGAACAAAAAAAAGAGATAATCTTTCTCTCTGAATCACATTCAATTCGCCATCTTGCTAAATTATATTAGGTGTTTGGTCCTACGATTCAAAATGTATTGAGAAGTGAAAAACAAGATGTTAAAGTTGTTAAAGCATCTAAATATGAGCAATTGAAGAAGAATATTCTACGAGAATTGGATTTCCTTCAAAATCAAGGTGAACAAATTGATCTCGTTAGACTTAAATCTATTTTCATTGATTCAGCTCTCGCACTTAATCTCAAAAAGTTTAAGGCTTGCGATGATTATTTACGGAAACTTCAAAAATCTGAAAATCTTCCGTATAGAAATGTTAGTTTTAATTCTCACAATCTTTTTAGAAAATGGCCAGAAAAATACAACTTGATAAACAAGTTATGCTCCATCCTGAAATCTCAATAATATATATTCTCAACAATATTTCTGTTTCTTATAAGAATACATTTGTCTTGGCATTTCAGCTAATTAATTTCAGTGATAAAGATTCTGACTCTTCAATCTTAAAACGAAGAAACTTAAGGCTGAGATACCCAAAAACGTTTGTGAAGAGCATTGACAAGAAAGAAATGGATATTATTATCTGATTAAATGGATAATCGAATTTGATCATTCATTAACTTCTAAGTGTGCTGTTTTCCTGAACCGATCATCGCCTTATCTGATATTCATCAAGAGAATCATTCTTCTTTTAAATAATTGTCAATTTTTTTCTTTTGACACATCAATTCCAATGAATCAAAATATTTTGTGTCGTAGTAAACATAATTTTTTCAAGAATTTGATTTCACGATCAAGGTTTTTCGCAGTAGAAACAAAAAAAATACCCCACAACTTGAATAACATCCAACACTTGAGACCTGGCCATTTTGTTAGAGCAAAAGAAGAATTCAAATACGTGATAGAATTTTTGCTAAAGGAAAAACGTTATGAAGAGTCAAGAATTCTGTACAGAGAATACATCATAAGTAGAATTTATATAATTTTTTTAAATTTTCAAATTTTCGAGAACTTCTTAAGAGCCATATATTTTCTAAAGCTCTAGTTTCAATAGAATTTAGCTGAAACTTTCATCCATTTAGGGCTTCCTCATGTAAGACTAATTCATGTTAATCTCGATTTAGGTTAAAACAAAGCAGATGAATATTTCAAATAGAATATTATGTAAGAAGCTTATTAAAGATGGATTCTCTATATTGCAAATGGCACATGTTCTTCAAAGGTCTGAAATTACAATTAGGAAATACATCAGATCAGAATTCCCTAACAATTCATTTATTATGAATAGAACATGAGAGGAAGCCAGAAGAAATATATTTGAGGAACTACTAGTGGATAAAGTCGAAGAAGCTCTATCGGAAGAAAATAATTTTCTAGTATTTAGTGATTTGAAAGACATTGCATTTAAAGTTGCTGCATCTTGACTATAAAGTGTTCCAATGCATTTAGTTGAAGAATTTAATATGAAACATCCATTCCTTCTTCGCGGATATCCGCCAGAAAACATATATAACTTGAATGAAGCTGCTTTGTTTATTTAGTTGATCGTAAAATTTTAACGAAGAATTCATTCAAATGCAAATATCGTAAATTAATAAATGAGAAAATATTTGCGGAAAAAATTCCCATGAATGATATAAAATAATAGATTAGTCTAAGGTGTTGTCTTTTCACAGAAAAGAGAGCATGGGAAGAGGTTACTGAAGAGACCATCATTAAGAGAACCAAAAGAATGAAATGAAAATTAGCGATATTATTGGCTGAAAGGTTTAGTATAACATAAAAACGAGAAAAGGAGAACGGATAACTCACCTGATTGTAATGAGCCTGAGCTCTGATTAATAACGTTGAATGTCTTGTTGATAAAAATTTATTTATAATGCGAGATTCCAGGAAGAGAAACATATTCAGAAAAATAAATGAATGAAAAACGTTAAAACTTAAACTAAAAATATATTAGTAGATGAAAATTATCCATTCTTATTAACTTGTATATATGAAATCCTAATAAAACAAACTATACAAAATTTTATAGAGAAAAGAAATATCTATTAGAATATAAACTGAGTTGTATTTTTAATTTATTCATAGCATTTTAAATTATGTTTAACTAGGTTACATTGAATGGAAAAAATCCCAAATCAAAAGTATCCATTTTACAGATAAAATTGTTTCGGTTCATAATAATTCTTTAATAGGAAAATTATTTGCAGTATAATAATATATTATTGCAATAGAACGATTCAGCACTATTGTTCAAGTCTAAAAGGGAAATCTATCTTGTAGAGATACAATACACCTAAATATAAAAATATATCGAAAGGTTATGTGTTCTTTTTAAAGAGTATCCAGGGAAAATTGTTGCGCTAAAAATATTTTTTACTGTACTATAGTAAAAATTACGTACTCTTTTCCGCTTAAACTAGAAGATATAGAATCAAGTTTTGAATACAGCTTACTTTCCAGGAATTCTAATAAACATTTTAGAAATAGATTCCTCTTATCACATCAAAAAAGATAGAATTTCTCAAATTTATGATTAAACAAATTTATTTATCATCAAAGTCTATTTCTTGAAATTTTACATAGGCTTGATGGATATTGAATTCTCTAGATTCAAATTTTTTAATCAGGGGTGAAATGCATCTATAATTTTTACTTATTGATACAAGATCTGGTAGAATTGGCTAAATACCAGTTTAGGGGCACCTGGTTTTTATTTAGTTTTTATGTGGTTACTTATAAGTATATACATTACTTTATTAAAATATTTCATACTAATGTATATTCTACTAGCACTATAAGATATTAAACTTATATTAAACACTTATTAAACTATATTGATTCACTAAAGAGGAAAATATTGGATTTAATGGGTAAATATTTATTGAACTCTATAAATCTCCGAAATAGCATTGATTGTTGCTTCAAAGATATTATTATGATTATTTCTTCTGAAAATATACATCATTAAATAGCTGTCCAATAAATTTTTTCGTTTATTTGTCACTTTTCTACCATCCCTTTTAGCAGCTCCCCAGATAGCTTCAATGCGATTCGTATGATCACCAGTGTTATTGACGAACTCATACTTATGGCACACTGTTCGATGCTCATAACCTTCCTGGTTGAGCTTCTTGTATGATTTGTGCTCATCAGAAATAATGATCGAGCCAGGCAAAATCTTCTCTTTGATTATTCTAAGAAGCGTGGTCTTTTTACGGTCTGGAACAGTCTGCATGAAAACTTTTCCTTCTTCGTCAACTCCACCAAAAACCCATATGTTTGAATTGGCAAGAATATGGCCTCGATGATATTTTCGATGAACAAAAGAGGATTCATCTATCTGTACCTTCATTCCTTTACCACCAATCTTGATATTAACGCGATTGATGAACTCGCAGAAAATATCTCGAACGAAATTAGTCCAGTCAACTGCAGTAGTCTTGCTAATATCTAGCTCAGCTGTGATGTTAGAAAGATCATCAGCCTTGTAGCATACCAGACGAATAATTGAAAGTATTTTCCAGATTGGCAGATGAGACTTTGCGAAGAATGTACCTTTTGGATGAATAAATTATTTCTTACCATCTCTTATAGATTTTCGTTTCTTACATAATAGGCAGCGGAATACATAACCATCAAGACAAGATGAATACAGGCCAAGATACATTTCCCCATTACAATCATCATGGTTAGCATGTAATGGTATTAGTTTTAGGCGTTGGCACATCTCAACTAAACCTTTCTTATCATTTCTGGCAATGGCTAACATGTTAGCTGTTAGCTTTTCTACATTAGTAAGATTAATATCTTGTATGGATAGCATGTTGCGTTAATTATAGTTAGCGGTTTTTGCTTATATTAAAAATAAATCTTATATTTTAAATAAATGTTGTTAATATTGGTTGGTATTATAAATTATTTTGTATATTTTGGAAATTTCACTGATTTTGGATTTATCTGCTTTCAATCTTGAGTAGTGAGTATTGAATAGATATTTATGAATAAAATACCTTTTATTTTGTATTTAACGATCATAGACTACTTATCAATAGTATCACTGCAAGTAAATAGTTGATGCCTCTAAACTGGTATTTAGTCGTAGAATTTCATCAGATCTAACAGCAGCTTTGGCTCTTTGAATAATTTGGCCATTACCGTTCAAAGAATCCATTATCTCCCGAACCTGAACCAAACTTTTTGCATAATACCCTGTTGCTTCCAACCAATTTCCCCAACGTGTCACAACGGGCTTTGGAGGTTGGCCAATTGCATCAAACAAATTTTGATGATGTCGATTTTTCGTTATTAGAGCCTTTACACTAGAGATCAACTCATTCACTGCACCATAAGAATCTTTAATCTTCATTGACAAGTTGTGAAGCAAATGAGCCGCACAAGTGATGTGGTGAATTCTGGGATATAATATTTCCAAGTGATTGGTAGCTGAAGTGTTATACTTAGCAGCGTCTGTGATGAATAAGCAGAAATTTTCCCTCCTTATTTCGTAAAAGTTCAAAGCATCCTGAATATGGTGTATTACAGATTGAGTAGGTAAAGACTGATTAAGTTTCGAGCATTTGAGTAAATGACTTGTCTGAGGTTCCTTCAGACTGCCTCCAAGTATATTGAAATATTTACATCCATTCTTTTCTGATTCATCAGCAATCAGAAAGATTTCTTGATCATCTAATTTTTCCTTAATACTTTTTACTTTTTCGTTATAAATACCTTCAACCATTTGTCTGTAAGTTTCGTGAGAATATAACTTGAAGTCAAAGCAATCCATGAAGAATAATTTTGTATCTTCATTGGCAAGTATCCACATTGGGAGACCAAGTTTCAACAGCAAATTTACTAATTTGGCATGCTTTTCTTGGTCCTTTGGAGAAATAAAGGTTTGATTGCAACGATTGGTGGAATTATCTCCCGTTCTTCTAATATGTTCATTTGTTTTTCGATGTTGGCCGACGTGGCTCTTTTTATCACAGGATATTATTTTCATGCAATATTTACAAAATAGTTTACCATCAATAGTCACACTAAATTCATCTGGAAACATAGAACGATGCTTCAATGCTTTTCTGGATAAGTTCTGTGCTTGACGAGGCATTTTAATCGATGGAGATATTCAATTGGTAGTAAAATACTAAAATGGCGTGATATAACTATCTTTAATATGATTGGTTCAGCGGTCTATCTCCACCTTTTAATTGACCAATAAGAGTGGAGTTGGAATGTGGGACTGACACATCAACGAATAGTCGTTTAAAATAGTCTATTACGTTTATATTCCACTAACAAAGAAATAGGTCAAAATAGTCATTTTAAATTTGAAAAATAAACGGATGAGTGTGTTCACGATGACGTTATATGTTATTTCCCTAATTATATTCCTATAAAAATGAAAAGTCATTTTTAGGTTTTTTGAGGCCCTATTAATTACACTGGTAGTTATTTGAAAATTTTTTTGTAAATGTTTATTTCTAGTTATTAAATTCTGATGTAAAATTCAACGCTGACCACGAATCTGGTATTAAAAAAAATTGCTGTCTGTGAGCTGGGATAATGGGCAAAAACAGAATTTTCGAAAATTCCAAAAACACCTCTCAGACTTTTGCTAATTAATAAAAGATTTAAAACATTATTGTAATAAATTTTACATCATCTGAAAGTGAGCACTAGATTGATCCATAAATAGTATTATCTTCCGGTGGACGATTCTTCTTTTTTCCCAAGAGTTCTGTCCCATGCCTGTAAATATTTTTGAAAGCATCTTTTGTCATCCATGATGATTTGTCATAAGTGTACTTGATCCTTTTTATAATATTATGGCTGAAGCATTTTGGATTTCTGTTTTTTCTTATCAACCATAGCTTTTTCTTTTGACCATTGGCACTCCCAGCAACAACGACAATGTTAAAGTCACAAGGGGATCACTAAAAGTTTAAGATACACACATTTCCCATACAAACTATTGCACTGCATTCAATGTAATCCAACCTTACGGGGTACGATGGGAGTGTGTGATAGACACGCCAAATTTAACTTCAGTCCTCCAACCCATAGACGTAGGCATAATCAGGGAATTTAAGGCGATGTACAACAAGCGCCTAGAGAGAATCAGGTCTGAAAGAGGAGTTTTTATTAATGATATGCACCATCTCATGAACTTTGCTGATAGTATCGATATAGCTTCAGATATATGGGAAGAAATCGGTCCTGATTGTTAAATGCTGGGAACAAGCTGGTTTGATACCGAAAGAAATAGAAAACAATGATGAGATAAGAAGAGCAACATCACCTGATTTAAAATTACTAAAGAACTATTTGACAGTGAGAAAACTAGATGGCCCTCTTAGTATTGTGAAGAATTTGAACTTTTCAAAAGACAATCCAATTCTAAATTCAACTGTATATGATTTTTAAAATAAACAAGATACTTATTACTCGTTAAGGCTTGATGAATATGAGTGTTTGAAATGCAAAAGCATTTGTCGTGTTTGTGGATGCAGCTTTGGTTTTGCGAGGTTTATTGGTTTGATTCTTCTGACTACAGTGATTAGGCTTTTTCGAATTGATAAGGTAAGCTTCAATGCCTTTTAACATGTTTACGTTGTTTCCATAAGATTTCGAAGTTTTTTGAGAAAACATTGGCTTTGCATGTCTTCAAGTGATCTCTTACGGCGGTCTGACCTCTGTGGAGGTGTTCATCTATCCTGTCTTCTAGCCTTCTTGTGTCGTGTCCTATATACACTGCATCACATGGACACTTGAATTTGTAGACTACATGCGTCTGGTTCGATTCGTCGATTTTGTCCTTTGAAAAGTTTCCAAGCATTTTACTAGTTTTGTAAACGAACCTCAGATGAGCATTTGAGTAAGCTTCAGTAAAAGCATTGTTTATCTTCTTCTGGAAGGTTGTTATTGCTTGATCTCCTATGAAGGGCAGAGTGAGCACAGCATGTCCATCGTTCGTCTCTTCAGGTTTGTTTCTTGGTGTAAATAGTTTGGCAAGTCTATCGGATGAGTTCTATTGGATAGTCATTTGACAGGAAGATGCATATAAGTTTTTCTAATTCACTTTCCCAGGTTTGATCTGATACGATTCGTCTTACTCTTTTGGTCAAAGACGTTATTCGACCTCGTTTCCGAGTCATCGGTACGAAGGAGTTAAAATTCAGAAGGCGTCCTGTGAAAGTGTTCTTTCTATGGATGGACCTTACTAGTTTCCTGTCGTTTTTCTTTGAGAGCAATACATCCAGGAAGGAAAGTTTACCATCACACTCTTTCCCCATCGTAAATTCTATATCCGGATGAGCTTCGTTAAATTCTAATAAGAAATCATTCAAATTATTGTTGTTATCTGTTATAATGAAAGTGTCATCCATATATCGATAAAAATGGCTAAACTTCTCTATGCTGGCCTTAAGAGTTGATCTTTCAAGATTGAACTTGGACTGGTACTCCTTTGCATATTCTGTAACAAATTGGATTGTCTCATCTAATGGTACGTTTGTGAACAGCGAAACAATAGGGTTTTACCGATTACAATCAAAAGTATCAGCTAGAGAATGTTCACACTAATGTACTCTCATTGGTTCCAGTATTTTTGCTAGCCATTTTGCAAGTTCACTAGTGGCAGCCTGGCTCATATCCAATATTGGTCTGAGGGGGATGGCGGACTCGTTATTGAAGTTTTCCATTTTATGAACTTTAGGAAGTCCATATAGTCTGTTAATCCCACTGTTTGTGCGTCTGAGCTTGAGGAATGTCTCCTTGTCTATGTGCTTGTTTTGTAACATTTTTTTCAGCTCCTCGTTCACTTTACTTTCGAAAATGCTTGGATGATGATCTTCAAGTTTTGTTCTCGTCTTAAGGAACTTGTATCTGTCACTAAGTGTTTTCATCATTGATTCAGTGTATTTGGATTTCGAAATAAGTACCAGACCATAAACTTTATCAGGCTTTGCGAGGATGATGTTGTCATTTCTCTTTAGCCGTTTCAAAGCTTTGAAGTGTCTGGCTTATAGGTACTGAAAGTTTTTTTCATGATTGGAATATTCGTTGCAGAAGCTGGTCATGGATAGATGAAAGCGATCTCTTTTGTCCTCATCAGTTAGAAATTTTTGTCTGTTTTTTCAATTAAACATTCGAATCCAACTTTGGCTTCCATTTTGAGGTTCGATGACTTGGGAATGCAAAACGAAGGTCCTAGTTTGAGCACTTCCCTTTCTATTCATGAACGATTTTTGTAATGTTTGTCTAGCTTAGGATAAAGGAAAAGGGGTGAGGGTGAGAGAATGAAACTGGGTTTTGGGATTATTATCTATACTTTCGATTTGTTGATAATACCTTCCTCATGCTGAAAGAAGACTAAGATTATAAAACTATCCTAGTCGAGCTAAACTCAATGCACCCCAGGTTGAAGTTTACAATTACAGTTTCTTTGACGCAAAAATCCATAGATATATATCCCCGAAAACCTTCTGCTCGTGTATACATCGAAAACCAGAGAAACCAGCCTTCTGTGCCCAAAAACTCCTAGGGAGAAAACTAAGATTAGTACAAAACCGCCGATATCATCAAAGAGGTTTCCAAACTAACCGTAAAGATGCACAACCCTCCAAGCGTATCCTTGGATCATAAAGCCACAACCTCAAAATTAGTTTATTACTCTCTATCCATGATTAAGCTGAAAACATTCCTTTAACACCCGAATTCACAACAAAAGTTGGCGATAATCATATTTTCACACTCTTTTTCTGCTCGACTCAATCCACAGCTTAAAGCGATATGAAAAAATAAAAAAATTACGAATTCAACTCCCATCCAAGACATGGCAGCAGAAACTCAAACCAGTACTTTTAGATGTTATTAATCCCCAAACCATTACGCTGCCGCCACCAAAACCTCTCTTGATGCGTGTAGGTTTTGGCAAAGATTTGTCAGTCCAGTTTAATGTTAATCCAGGACAATCCAAATCGAATTTTTTCTCATCTGAAAATATTACTTATGACAAATCTTGGTTTTAAACGATTTTATCAGTTGTCCATCCCTTTCTAAAATCTTTCTCTCCAATTTTTTGATTTAAAAAAGGACTAGAATTTTTTTATGTGTCAATAAATTTAATTTATTTCCGATGCTTTCGGAATCAAACTCTTACGACATTTTGAGACATTAATTGCCTTATTTTCTCGAAAATATTTTGGGGGCGCTGACTAATGGTCATGCTGGTAGTTAGAACGACGAAAGAGATTGATTGGTTTATTGACACGTATAATTGTTTGATGAATACATTTCATTTGCAACTTTTCGTAAACTATAGCCAGCTTCTAACAGGTTTAAACAGCTTGATTTCTTTCAGATGATGTCAGCTTCGAGTTTTTCGTTCTTTTAGTCCTCATTAATGACTATTTTTAAATTTCAAAGATTCAATTATATTATTCTGTAGTTTATGAATATAGGTTATGACGATTGAACATCTATCCCACAAATTCACAGAAAAGTATCAGTGTGAACATTCAATATGTTGTTACGAACGATTTCAAGGCATGTTGGGTGATTGAAAAATATCAGGGTTGTTAAATCAGTGGAATCGCTAGCCTTAAAATAGTATCTTTCAATCGATTTTTATCTAATTGATCTACATTTTATTGAAATACTGTATAATCTCTTAAATAACGAATAAAAGTGACCAAGCTGAAATAATAATAATATGAGGATTGCTTATATTTCTGAAAATGGTCAAGTCAAGGAGAGCAAAATGTTTTTTAATTTAAAGATGTTTGTGTTTATGAATATACAAAACAAGTTTATTTCGAAATGTTTTGACGTACATTCCACCGGGAGGTAATCTAATCATCAGATTTGAAATTAAAGGTAACATAACATACTGATCATTATTATAATTGCTGCAATGAAAGATGAGTTAGTTGCGTAATTAAAATAAGTTTTAATGATTTTGAGCCTAGTAATTTTCTGATAGTGCTTCCTAAATGGATTCCTTTTGGTCTTGAAAAAAATTTCGTATTTGCATTTTTATAAATTTTTTCTTATCACAAATATTGAAAACATAATTAAACTCAAGATTAGTCATATTCTTGCAGATAAAATAAATTGAATATATAATATCTGTATCAATAATAATTTCTCTTAAATTTTTTTATGTGAGTATATTTTTCTCAAAAATACAATGTGTTCTCTGAAAACTAATTCCGAGCCAATGAAGCCGGTTAACTATGATGGTTTAAAGTTTGCGCCCAGAGGAGATTTTTATAATGATTACTGTTTCCATGTTGATACAAGCAACTCTCCAAAAGTTAAAAAAGTTATTTACAACCTTATGGAAAAATTAAAAATTTCTTATGAGAAGCTAATGATTCCAGTTGTTACGGGTAAAGGCAAAATTCAAGGATTTACTAGCAGAAAGAGTGAAGCTATGAAAAAATAATAAAGCAACAAGCAAGCATTTGCCTGAATGTGTTTCTGTGTTGTCTAACAATATTCTCTTCAGAGCTCTATATGACAAAAATGGAAAATCAAAAGCGTCACAAATCAATGAAAACTTATGAAGAGAATCTAATGAAAAATGTTGAATTCATGGAATTCGATTCCAAAAAGTGTTATTGTAGACAGTGTCAAGAAAAATTGGTTCAATAAGAAAATCTTGTGGTCATCGGACATCCGGGAAATAGATTCTTTGAGTGTTTGGTTCCTGATTCCGGTTTAGCAGAGAAATGCAACGCATTTAGTTAATCTAGCAGATTCTAAAATTAGCCTGTGAAATGCCGAGGAACGAATGTGGCATCATTGTGAAGGTGGAAAGATAACTAAAAAGGTCTTTGAAATGGATTGTCTGCTTGTAATATATGATTGAAAATTCTCATGAGATCTATTTATATATATATTTTTTTGCTTTATTGTCGGGACTTCATCAGTCCTAAGACTTCTGGAAATGTTAGAAAAAAGATCAAAGCTGTGACCGCATCAAATCCAATAAACCTGCCATTAATGAATCCAAATACAGCTATTCTAGATGAATTTGGGAATTCTTGATTTTTACAAAAATCTCATTTTTTCATCAAGGTATCGAAAAATTTGAGAGAAATTTTTTGGTAACTGATTTAAAATGTACACTTTTACTGAATTGAGAAAAAAAATTTGGAAAAAAGTTTTTTTTGGAAAATTCTAGAGAAATTTAAAAATTCGAGGTGGCGCGATTTTTTAATTTTTTAAAACTTTGAGTTGAAAATTTTTTGTTGATTTCAAGATCTGAGAGGAATCAAACGTTATTTTTCAGCTAAGTTATTCAAAAGCTAAATCAAACTCTTTCATGACACATCAGGAAATCGTTCTGATCGGTGATGAGGATTCTTTTACGTCACAAAGCTTATGAAATCTTGGAAAAAGCTTCTCCAAAATAAAGAGTTTATCAAAAACCTGTTATAGATGAATTAGCCAACTCATAACAAGGAATGATTTTATTTAATGATGGCAGTTTTTGTAGAACTTCCAAACGATATTGATATGAGGTTTGATCATATACCTTTAAATAATTAAACTGTGGAACGTTATATTCAAATAGCAGCAGACGCAAGTAAAAAATGCTGTGACTTGAAGAAATGTAATCTAATCATTAAATGATCCATGGAATCGAAAAATTATCAAATAGAGTTAAGATCTTCAGCAAAATATGGAGATTCAAAGTATTTGTGGTTGAAATTGAAGAGAGGTATGAATCTCAGAAATATTTTTTTTTTATAATTGGAAAAGTAGAAAAAGGATATATTAACACCAAATGTACATTTCTCAAAGGTTCATCAGTAGTGTCTCTTTGATAATGATAAAAATTAAAAGATGAATGAAAATAATAATTTACAAATTATGAACTAGGCATCTTAGACAGGAAGGGCATGAGGCTTCAATTTCGAATTTTTCAATTTTATACAAAATCCCGAGTGATGACAGTACAGACGTTTGGGTGAAGGAGAAATTCTTCATAAATTTATATAAACCAGACTTATGTGTTCAAAAGAATTATTCCTATAACCTTCAACTACCTTGGCCTATGTAAGCTTTTAATAATTTGTAAATTATTATTTTCATTCATCTTTTAACTTTTATCATTATCAAAGAGACACTACTGATGAACCTTTGAGAAATGTACATTTGGTGTTAATATATCCTTTTTCTACTTTTCCAATTATGGATTTTCGGACGTATTTAAAAATTTACGTGAATATTTTTATCGTAAAAATATTTTTTGATAGCCTTATTACCTCAAATCGTAATTTTATTCGTAATAACTCGGTTAACTTGAGATAAAATGTTATATTTTACTTTTTAAGAATCAGGTGACTATTCGTAATAGACAATGATTTTTAATACGGCATGTGTCAATTTCACCATGTTAACATTGAAGAGCGCGCAGAATATTAGTTTAGAGGTATGGATCTCAATCAGAAAGAAATTAAATTTTCTTACATTATCCAAGATACAAGGAACTCTTTCAGAACTAGAGAAATTATCGTTTTACAAAGATCATGTTAGCTAGAATACTAACAATTGTATGCTGTTTTAAACGGTGGTACTTAATTTACCATAGTAATTACGTTATAGATTTTAGAAATATGTGAAAGAAATATATTGATAACCAAATGCGCATTTATCAAAGGATCATCAGTGGTCTCTCTTTGAAAATTATAAAAGTTTAAGCTTGAATGAAAATTAATAATTTACAATTTACAAAGAAACAGTATAAGTTAAAGATTATGAATCATGAATGGAAATTAGAATATTATGTAAGCTGAAAAAACATCAAAAACTCTTCAATAAATAGCAGCAGTGGAAATAAAAAGCTGAAAAAGCTAATATAGGCCATGGTAGTTGAAGATTAAATGAATAATTCTTCTGAACACATAAATTAAGTTAATACATGTTGATGAAGAATTTCTCCTTCAACCACACATCTATGCTGCCATCCCTCGGGTTCTTGTATAAAATAGAAAAATTAGAAATTGAAGCAGCATGGTTCTCGTTTTAAAGATGTCTGGTCACCGGAGTATCTTTATTGAGGCTTAGAGTTTATTTTGAGGGTCGAGTAAATCCTTATGGATTAAACTGAATAAGCTCTGAGTTTTAAATACAATTTTCAATTGTATATCGTCATAATGTTGATCGATGAGATTGTTCAGTTGTCTCCTAACATCATTACTAAAACCATCCCCTTTATAGTTTAGTTTCATGAAAGTATTTATTTTTTCGCCTTCCTCTGTATTGACAACCTCATCTCTACCCAAAGGTTTATTGCTGAACTTGTGCACAAATTTAGTTGGATAACCATTTTCCATTAAACAAGACTTTGCCGTCTCTATTTATCTTGGTATTTCTTCCGGACTAGCAATCCTTCGTATTCTCTTCCCTAGACCAATTAATAAGCCAACTTAATGTGAAACTGGCATAATGAAGATACAGTCAATTACACACGTCATGGGGGAAGATAATATTTTTCGTCAAACCAGATTTGTATTTATACCTCTCTGCTCCAATTTCATTGACCAATAATATTCGACTGTACAATCTCCCAATAAAATCGAAGCAGGGATTTTCACTTTCGTTTTTTCAGTCTCTATTCTCTTACTCTTGTATGTCTTGGATAATATTATTGCATTTCTAACATAATTTTGAAGATTATTCTCAGCTTTCTCAAGGACTGAAAAATTAGCTTCTAACATTACTCAGTACTGAAATAAAATTTTTTCTGTGGAATGACAATTTTTATTCATTAGAATCAAAAATATCATGAATTATATTCTTGTTGATTTCATTCCAGATAGAAGTCTTCATCAAATTATCAATAAGTCCTAATTTCTTCTTAGACTGACAAACCTCTTACACTATGAGGTCATAGTGATAATTATGAATTTTGATTATGCAAACCCCCTTTTTCACGCCTAATTTTTGTCTAATTTTTTATTTATGAGTGTATTGATCTTGATTTTAAATTCTTATCATTTCCAATTGAGATCCCAACTAAGAAAACAATCTAAAAACAAGAAATAAAAATAGTTACAGAAATCGAAACGCTCTACAACTATTTGAAGTATAAGAAGAAATTAGGACTTATTGATAATTTGATGAAGACTTCTATCTGGAATGAAATCAACAAGAATATAATTCATGATATTTTTGATTCTAATGAATAAAAATTGTCATTCCACAGAAAAAATTTTATTTCAGTACTGAGTAATGTTAGAAGCTAATTTTTCAGTCCTTGAGAAAGCTGAGAATAATCTTCAAAATTATGTTAGAAATGCAATAATATTATCCAAGACATACAAGAGTAAGAGAATAGAGACTGAAAAAACGAAAGTGAAAATCCCTGCTTCGATTTTATTGGGAGATTGTACAGTCGAATATTATTGGTCAATGAAATTGGAGCAGAGAGGTATAAATACAAATCTGGTTTGACGAAAAATATTATCTTCCCCCATGACGTGTGTAATTGACTGTATTTGCCATTTTCAGCCTTTTTCTTAAAAATATTTCTTAGAATTGATCCGTCTTCTCTTCTGGTTAGCTTGACGTCTAGGAAACTTAAAATACCGTTAGACTATCTTCCCATAGTAAATTCAATAATTCAATGAATTGAGTTCATCTTTGTAAAGAAGTCGTCTACAGATACATTAGGTTTCATTATAATAAAAGTGTCATCAACATATATTATTCAAACATCAGTAAAATAATAGATAGTCTCAGACATTTTATCTAGTTCTAACCATCCCAAGAAGATATCTGTTAGAAGAGGACTTAAAGGAGATCCATTGCTATTCCATGGAAACTGAAAATGCCTGCTTCAATTTCATTAGTTAATAGGATACTTGAATATTATTAGTATCGATTGAATTGGCACAGAATGAAATAAATATAAATCTAGTGTAACGAGAAATACTATGTTCCCTATGATGTGTGTAATTGACGATAAAAAAAAAAAAAATTTTTTCCAGATCTAAATTCTTTGATCATCAAGATTTGAATTAAGATCAGATTAGCATCTTCGAGGTATGATGAAAAATTGAAGAAATCTCAAGACAATTTATGAATGAAGTCAGATATATATGAATTGATAGAACTTACTTTCCCCAATATCTTATACATTAGGAATTTTAAGAGTTATCAATTTAAATCTGCTTGAAAATATTTTTTTTCAAATTAGTATATAGTACATCATTCCATTTGAAAAATCATATAAAAAATTTACACCTACCCATAAATTGTGTCACTAATGAAATTCTTCATAGAATAAAAAATGTAATATTACTTACAGAATGAGTGTTACGCTTAAAATCATTATTTTAATCATTATAAACAAAAAAATCTTATTCAAAGTTATGATTTATTAATTTTGATAATCTTACGCATTTTTTACATCAGATATACTAATGTAAAATAAGAATTATTTC
This sequence comes from Gyrodactylus bullatarudis, assembly GCA_012064415.1. Lineage (NCBI taxonomy): Eukaryota > Metazoa > Platyhelminthes > Monogenea > Gyrodactylidea > Gyrodactylidae > Gyrodactylus > Gyrodactylus bullatarudis. Next base: position 63,285 of record SSNU01000103.1, read on the forward strand.
TTTATCGGAAAAATGCTCATTAGTTTAGTCAATAATCAGTGAAATACAATATAATAATTCATATTTTTTTTTAAATTAGCCCAATGTGATCTGAAATTTCGAAAACTAATCCCGAAAATATCCAAAATATCCCCATAAGGACAGAGTTAGGCCCAACTGAATATCTTTTTGAATTTCTTGATATATATTTTTTGAAATATTATTGAAAATTTTCATAAATGATTAATTTCTAATAAAAATTTAGTTTATATTTTCATTTTTACTGATCGATATGCTAAAAATATATTTTTTCTGAAGATGTAGAATCTACAAGAATCCGGTATTGACGATCACAATACTGATTTGAATAATTTCAGCATACTCTATCAGGCTAGCCTAGGTGATCCAGCAAGAGTAAAAGAGTTAAACAAGGCCGAGGTCCACTTTATCAATAACTTGAAAACATTCTATGAAAAAAAAAGTTTTGGCAACTAAGTAGGGCTATGAAAGAAAGAAACACATTAAAATGAAGAAGAAGTTGGCCAAGGTCTCCAAAATATCAATTATAAACCAATCTTTTCTCTGACTCAAATAATGATCAGACTGATGCAAATCCTAAAAGTCAAAAATTGAGCAAGTAGTCGAAACTATGTCTCAATGCATGTCAGTTCTGTCCCAGAAACAATTGCACGTGCAAAAGAAGAGAAACTCATGGAATCAAATCAATTCTCAACCTTTAATTAGTATGAACCGAGAGGAACCAAAGATTGTCGCTAATCAGAAAAGAAGGAAGAAACGGAAACGATTTAGTGGGCAATTATTGTTTGACTAGTTTGTTTTTTAGAAGATAATTTGAACTAATTAATTAGCCTTAGTGACAGAGTTCAACCCTCAAACCCAATGAAATTCTAATCGATTAAATGAACCCGTACAATTTCTTCATTTAACTATAAATATCAAGCTGGTGTAATAGTCTGACGAGATCTGGTGAAATATAATATTTATCACTAAATATTTACTTGACTTCAAATTCCTTTAGATGATTCCATGGGAGCCACAAAATAATTTTGAAGAAGTTTGGCAATACTTTCCGCAAACTTAAAAAAAAATTTAGTTGTGTTTATTTTTCGAATAATTTTCCTAGGGCTTCATTCGTAAATTTTTGACTCGTGAAAGTGTATATCATTAAAAAACAGAAATTATAATATTATATATGAAGAAAGGCGATGCCAGGTTTGTTTAAAGAATAGCGCTTTATTTCGTGGCATACTCTTCAGCTTTTACATGCCAGATTTATATACAAAAAAATTTTCAATTAAGATAGATTGAATCTGATTGGCCCTTCTTCTTGTTCACCTCCTCTGAAATAAAGCGCCATTCTTCAATAAACTTGGCATCGCCTTTCTTCATGAATCTCACTATTGCTCAGATTAAATCAGAGGTCACCCAACACCTCTCTGCTAATATTATATATGTTGGGAAAAATTTGGGTAGAAATGAAATTTAGGAAGTTTTCCTAAATTCATCGAGAAAAAATAAAAATTAGTTGAAGATTATTATGAATGAGTAATTCACGTTTTTTATCAAAAAAGTCCGCAAAAATAGTTGAAGATTGATTTATGATCAAATAATTTTACATTTTTTCAACTCAATGATAAACACTTCAAAAAAATAAGTGGTACATGTGATACTTAGAACCTGAAGTTTTTAAAAACTCTAGACATAAATGCTTCCATTGAACCTTTAGAGACTCAACTTTAATAGAGTAATTAATAAATTATTTTTGAATAAATAAGTAAGGATGCCGAGAAAAATTTTGAGGAATAAGCGCTTTATTTCAGGCATACTCTTCAGCCTCTTACATGCCAAATATATAGTAAAAAACAAAGAAAAATATAAATAAATCTGATTGGCTCTCATAATGATCAGGGTTGGA
>SSNU01000103.1:66382-85497 GCA_012064415.1 Gyrodactylus bullatarudis
CACTCTCAATTTTGTTGGCTGAAGTATTTGGTAATTTTGTTAGAGTTATTTTCTACATCTGAACGCCTCATTCTTTTCCTTGATTCTTGAGGTTGGCTACTAGCCTGACCTGAGGATGCATTTCTATTGGTTGAAAATTAATTTTTAGCCTATTTTTGGGTAAATATGTCTGCTTACAAGTAGTCACGATTTACAAAAGAGATTTTTGAGAAGTACTGTATGTTCATATTGTCACCATTCTCAAAAGATATCTCACCGATAGGAAAATTGAGGCATGATGATTTTTAAGTATGATGAATATTTGTCGTCTTCTATTGAGTTAAATTAAATAAAAATTGTAATTTTAAATAATATGTTTTGTTTACACATGTAGCATTCTCAAAAATTTTTTTAGTACCTAAGTCAATGAGAGAAATTACTCTTATGTAGTATGTATGGAGTTGGTGAGAAGTGAAGAGAAAATTGGTTAGGAAAATGGTTAGGTCTCGAATTTGGTTAGGTGATCCTGAAAAACAAGTATGAATTTGAATTCCCCATTAGCCTTGGACTGGAGATCATTGAATCGCTGCGATAAGATTGGTGTCCAGACTCTTCCTTTTGTTCGTCTTATTTTTCGTACAGTTTTCTCAAAGATCAAGATAAATACCGATTACTTATTAAATGTTTGAATATCTCTGAAATATATTGGCCTTCATATTAATGAGACGTAAATTTCCAAGACTTTTTTGTTCAGAATCAAATATGTCAAATATAGTACAAGAGAGAGAGAAAACCATTTGTTTCGTCCTCACTATTGCTCATTGTTTATATTTTAAAACATTTTACTCCTAAACTATTATGTGTAATTTGATAGTTGTTTGAGAAATACTTAAGGGAAAAAAGAGTATTTTCCAAAACAAATTATTTTTTTAATAAATAAGAAAGGATGCCTCATTCTTTTCCTTGATTCTTGAGGTTGGCTACTAGCCTGACCTGAGGATGCATTTCTATTGTTCAAACTTGGCCAATTAAGACCAAGCGGTTTTATTATTTTCTTCTGTTTGCATAGGCTAGGGTTTTTTTTCTTGATGAAGAAGGCTTCGGCGGTTTTCAAAGTATTGACATTCTTCCCAGTTTGTCTATAGAGGATATAAAAGTTCGATGGGGAAGCTTTTTTGTCACATACTTTAACATGATCTCTTATGGCCGTGTTACCAGTGTAGAGATGTTCCTCAACTCTGTCTTCTAGTCTTCTAGTTGTATGTCCAATATACTCTTCTTTACAAGGACATTTGAACTTATAAACTACAAATGACGATTTACTATAATCCAATAAGTCTTTAGATTCATTAGTAAACATCTTATTTGTCTTGAAAATGAATCTGACTTTCTTATCAGGAAACGATGTTTGGAATATCTGGTTCACTTTTTGTTTCAAGAAAGTGCTGTGGTTGTCCCCCATGAAAGGCACTCTTAGATAAATGTGTTGGCTCTCTTCCTCTTCTCTTTTGTCCTCATCATTAGAATCCATATTATTAAGAATGAATTGTCTTGGATAATTGTTGCTCATAAATACCTTTATGAGTTTCTCTTTCTCCTGTTCCCAATTCTGATCCGAAACAAGCTTTTTAGTTCTAAAAAATAAGGATTTCACTAAACCTCTTTTGTAGTTTAAAGGGGCAAATGAATTATAATTCATCAATTTTCCCGTAAAAGTCTTCTTTCTGTGGATAGACCTACTGATGGTACCATCTTCCATTCTTTTCATGTAGATCTCTAAAAAGGGCAAACCATTTTCTTCTTCCTTTTCCATAGTGAAACATATATTTTGGTGGGCAGTATTGAATTGGGTCAGAAGAATATTTTCATCTACATCCTTCTTGATTAGTAGTAAGGTGTCATCTACAAATCTCCAATAGCTGTCACATTTTTCGATCATCGGTTTAAGCATGTCATTTTCCAACTTGGCTAGGAATAGATCCGCTAGTAATGGTCCCAGGGGAGATCCCATTGCAACTCCATCTTTTTGAATATAGATTTGGTTATTGAAAGAAAATGCTATGTTCTTACAACATAATTCTAAAAGCTTCCGGACCCAGTAAAATGAGATAGGAAACTTTACTTTGTTCACCTTTACATAATCGCAAATGAATTTGATCGTTTCTTCTAGTGGTACATTTGTAAATAGAGATGAAACGTCAAAAGAAACCATTTTGAGGTCTTTTATGTTTGAATCCTTTACTCTGTCCACAAAATCGAAAGAATCCTTCAGCGAAAATCTACAGATCTCCTCTCTCATCGGTGTTAGAATTTCTACCAACCACTTTGCTAGTTTGTGTGTAGCAGATTGGCTCTGATCCAATACTGGACGGAACGGAATAACTAGATTACTGTCCTGTAAGTTCATTTTATGTATTTTTGGAAGCCCATACAAACGATTCGTATTACTGTTAGAGCATCTGAGTTTGTTATAAACCACTTCATCAATAACCTTGTTTGTTTTCATTTCTTTTAATGTCAAATTCACTTTCTTTTCAAAAATTAAAGGTTGGTAGTCTTTTGTTTTTGTTCTTGTCCTAGTAAATTTGGAAGAGTCTTGAAGGATACTATACATGCCTCTGTTGTACTCCTCTCTCTTAATAAGAGCCAGACCTGTTCCTTTGTCTAACTTTGTCAAAATTGTGTCACCTCTACGTTTTAATCTTTCGAGTGCTACTCTGTGACGCTTTTGAAAAAAAGGAAAATCCACTTTTTTGTTTGCATATTCTGTGCACAGAGCTGTTAAGGACGTTTGAAACCTTTCTGCTGTTTCATCATCTAAGTCTTTTCCATCATTAACTTGTGACGAAAGAGATTCTACACCAAGCTTTGTTTCTAATAAGACATTTCTAGCATTAGGGATGCAAAATGAGGGTCCCCATGATAACAACTCTTTTTCTGTATGGTCTAGATTTATATCTGTGAAGTTGTAAACGTTTTCACTGAACCGTTCTATAATTAATCTTGTCATATCAATTTTTTTGAGAGTAAAAGTTGGTTTGGGTATAAAAAACCCATTTCCGAGGCGTGGGTTAAATTATAAAGTCAGTCGTTTCTCATAGGCAGGACTTGGATCATCTTTCACTCTTGCGTTATATACCTAAATCGTGAAAATTTTCGACCAATGAAATTCAAGTACATCAAAGTAATGCAAAAATTTCACAATAATTGCAATTTCAGGGGTAGAGAGAATATATCAGTTGGTTTTTGCGTAGGTTTATACAACCACTTTTTTCAACCCTAATGGTTTAAGTTATCACTGGTGTCCAAATATGGACGTTCCTAAGAAAATTCTGAATCGCTTACACTGTGGAGCTAGAAATTTCAAATGTAAGAATCTAAAAACATACAAAAGTATTTTGAGGAATTTTTATAAGTTATATGGTGAAATACATGTTATCAACAATCGTGGAAACAAAATTAATTTCGATGAGGTTAAAATTATGAGTGTACAATGGAAATGTTGGTGAAGTGAACATTGAGCAGTTTTGGATTCAGCTATTTTACAAAAGAAGGAAGTTAAATTTTATCTGATGAAAAATGAGGTCTATTACTCTATTCTTCTGATTATCACTATTCTATTATAATAGGTTCAAACTCTTATATTCTACTCTTCTCTAATCCGATTGGACAAAACTGATAGGGATGAGATCATAAAAATTTAAAAATAGTATTTCTTGTTTGATGAGCTTGTGGTACCACTTAATGACGCGTTTGAAGACAAACGCCGTCGAAACGTTTGGATGAACGATAGCTGAGAATTCTAATGTTGACCCAAGTTTTAATAAATTTTAAAACTTATTTTTACTGAATCCAAAATCTTTAGTATTGATGCTAAAAAATTAAAGATATGAACCTACTTCGGAAAAAATTCCGGTCTATTTTTAGGTGAAAATAATTTTAAAATTGATTCTTACACGGGGAATAAATGTTTTATTTATTTAGAATAATAGCTATATTTTTCAAAACAAAGTACTGTGTGATCACGCGAACCATATAAAAAAATCAAGAGAAATAATAAAAATCTCTTTGTAAGCAGTTTAAACTACATTACTATAGATTATATAGAATCTTCAATCAAAATTTAAAAATTAAGGAGAGTCATGGATTTTGTGGTGTGAGTTTTTTGTAACATTTATTCAGAGAAATATATTCCGAATCGTAAAATCATTATTGCATACAAAATATAATTTAGCCAGAATTTAACCAACAATTCTTATTGTTCACATTAAACTGGTCTACTTCTGTTAGATTATTTGTGAAATTAGTTGCAGTATATAGCAAAATCTCTAACCAAAAATCTTCATGATAGTTCTTTTCACAAATTATTTCGATTTAGAAATTCTATATAAAACTAAATTTTATAATTGTCTAGCCTCAAACCAAGTAGAAACAAACTGTAATGTTGATCTCTTTTCATGTCCTTTACTATGTCTTCAGGCATATGATAGATGAATCACAACATAAAAATCAAACTCTTATATTTATACCTGGCTGCCTTCTACCAAAGAATTAAATAAACAAAATAATGAATCTTATCAATAGTGTTTGCAGTCTATTTGGAGGTTGAAGTTTGAACATAACAATAGTTTGACAAGTTCAATACTCGATCAAGAAATTCAGAAATCTCAAAACTATTGATGAACTTAAGATTCACATTTTGAAATTTTGTTCTGCAATGGAATCTGTGAAGAGAAGATTCTATCTGATGTTCGCAAAAAAATCCATGAAATTGAATTCAAACGAAGAAACAGTCTGGCTGAATAAATTTCTGGCCAAATATCCTTAACATAAAGCCAGTACCATGTGAAATTATTTTATGAAATCTACCATATAAATCATTTCTTGGAAAATGTCTGCTTACATTGTATTCTTTATGCTAATGGAAATTTCCTCATATAAAAGTGATCTAGTAATCAATAAACTTGATAAAGGAATTGGCATTGCACTGATGAAGAAATGTCACTATAAAAGGTAATTAAGAAGATTCTAGCTGATAGATGGAAATTTAAAAGAGCATCAAAGAAAATCACTGATTTCAACCTTAAATCTATGGAGACGAAATGTAAAACAGTATTAAAATTACTTCTCGCATAAAAGATCATAGACATAAAGAAATATGAAAAAAATATAATCCAAAAACAGTAATCCAAATAGAACGCATAGTCTCCCAAAGATTCATAAAACGAATCAAGGAGAAGATCCAAAGGACATGAAATTCAGACCAATCGAAGTGATGAGTCTATCAGAAACTCTTAAAATCGCAAAATGGTTATCGGAACTACTTGACCCAATAATAAAACTGCATAACGACCATAGAGTGGAAGATAAATTTGAGTTCATCGAAAAAATCTACAAAAATGAATCATTGGATGCTGAATCACTTTTCACAAATATTCTTCTGGGAGAAACAGTCGAAAACATCATTGAAACAATAATTTGCAAACAACCAGGGAAAATCTGGCAGCTCTCAAGACCGCTGAGGCATTATTCATAGAAAATCAAAAACCAGTCCTATGCACTCAGATGAAATTCGTGAAACCATTGGTTTTACTAAGACCAACCCTGATGAGTTCACAACCAGCTTTTGTCTCAACACCAAAAAAGAAACAGATCAGATGACGTCATAGGAAAAAACAAGATAACCGAATATTTTTCCCAAGTGTCAATCTTAACCACATTTTACTATATCAGATTTATTGGACATAAGTTGCCTTATTTTCTCGAAGATATTTGGAAGTTGCTGACTGGGAGTCCTGCTGGTTTTAAGAACGAACGAAAGATAGTTGGTGAATAAAGCTTTATTTTCGTCAGTTCTCTTCGGACCAAAAACCGATGCGGAAAAGAAATCTGTCAGTTTCCCCCAAGCAACCAAAAAGAAGAGGAAAACATAGAAAAAAAACCATCTGATATCCGGAAAATAGATATGTTGCGTCCTATTTGTGTCGAAAGTCCCATACGTGTTTAAACTCAAACGGGACGTCCAATTTGTGTCGAAAAAAATCAGGGGGTGGGGGACACTTTTTCTTCTCTGCCCCTTCTCGGGTTTACATGTATTTTCTTTTTTTTGTTTATTTTTAAGAGGAGAAATAAAGTATACGATCTATGAAGGTGTATGCTATTTCTCTAATACCAAATAATTATGTCAGTGTAAAACCCTAAATTCAGGGAGTAAATTATAATTATTAAGAAAAGAACAATCACGTATTTAAAACTTTCATTACTTCTTTCCTATTGACTTTTACATTTCACAGTCCATCATTTGAGAGGAAACTGATCAAATTGTCAGAATTAGCTCAACGAGTCATTTAAACCAAAATAGGTTTTGATATTTTTAAACGAAAAAAGTTTATTTATTTTTAAAACTGTTGCTGCTATGGCATTTTGAATTGCAAAGGACATTCAATTTTCTGCATTTACACGATTTGAGCGTGCATCCGGTTGTACAGTCGCATCTCGTGAAACCTTGACCATTCGATCTTGACTGTTTTATGCTTGCAGTCCTAACACTCAAAGGTACTAATTCTGACAATTTGATCAGTTTCCTCTCAAATGATGGACTGTGAAATGTAAAAGTCAATAGGAAAGAAGTAATGAAAGTTTTAAATACGTGATTGTTCTTTTCTTAATAATTATAATTTACTCCCTGAATTTAGGGTTTTACACTGACATAATTATTTGGTATTAGAGAAATAGCATACACCTTCATAGATCGTATACTTTATTTCTCCTCTTAAAAATAAANACCTTCATAGATCGTATACTTTATTTCTCCTCTTAAAAATAAACAAAAAAAAGAAAATACATGTAAACCCGAGAAGGGGCAGAGAAGAAAAAGTGTCCCCCACCCCCTGATTTTTTTCGACACAAATGGGACGTCCCGTTTGAGTTTAAACACATATGGGACTTTCGACACAAATAGGACGCAACAGATACATTCCCCACTGCCCCCTAAGAGATGAGCACACTCCACCCCCATTGATCAAATTGAGTTGAATGTTTGCTATTGGCCAGTCTTATAATTTCCTCCAAATTTTCATGTATATGAATATATTAAATCGGTGTTTGGTCTGAAGAGAACTGACGAAAAGATTTATCAATACCAGATAAATAGGCAAAAATGTTTGCCATATTCGGCAATTCTTGCTAATTGTTGGAGGATCTTGTCCTTTTTTGCATGATGTGAAAATCTTGTTAGAGTTAATAATAAATTACTTAGAAATACCAAGTGCCTCTTTTGTGATAGTTATCTTAGATTTCATGCAGTAAAAAAACATCAGATTGAGCATTTCAGAGAGGTGTTGGGTAACCTTAGTTTTGAACTGAGTCACCGAAGTTATCATTGTAAAAAATTAAGAAGATGATGCCAAGCGTTTCACAAATAAGGCCTTTACTTCGGGCATACTCATCAGTGTGATACATGCCATATAAGTAAAAGTTTACAAAAATTGATATCCAACATTCATTGGTTGAAAATTATCTTATCCACTATGACGTTTTAGACTGTGAATTTGAACCTATTCTGGGGCCATCAATTCACAATGGACATCCCGACTTGATGTGTATCGATTACACCCGTGGCAAGAGGATGTCAATTTCGACTGGAATAATTTTTGAAAGTAAGCTAATATTATCATATTTTTCAAACTATATTTTACTATCAGAATCCAAACTGTCAGTGAAAAATATCCTCGATCGGCAAACAGTGACTATGCCGATCCAATTGGTCAGTAATACAAATTGGATACCCTATTGGCTCAAAACAAATGAATAATCGCTATTGGTCAAGACTATCTTTATATGCTCTTGTATTATGTATATATATAACTTCTAAGTCGGTGTAAGGTCTGAAGAGAGCCGACGAAAATAAAATAACTTCGTCGTTCTAACCACCAGCATGACCATTAGTCAGCACCCTCAGAATATCTTCGAGGAAATTAGGCAATTGATGTCTCAAAATTGTTTAAATGTTAAAAATACTGATGAGTCCTGGAAACAGGAATAAACCAATCAAAAATGAATATTTCCGAAACCAATGAATGTTGGATATCAATTTTTGTAAACTTTTACTTATATGGCATGTATCACACTGATGAGTATGCCCGAAATAAAGGCCTTATTTGTGAAACGCTTGGCATCATCTTCTTAATTTTTTACAAATCGAGGATATTTTTCACTGACAGTTTGGATTCTGAAAGTAAAATATAGTTTGAAAAATATGATAATATTAGCTTACTTTCAAAAATTATTCCAGTCGAAATTGACATCCTCTTGCCACGGGTGTAATCGATACACATCAAGTCGGGATGTCCATTGTGAATTGATGGCCCCAGAATAGGTTCAAATTCACAGTCTAAAACGTCATAGTGGATAAGATAATTTTCAACCGCGATATTTATTGCCCCTTCATTATTAAAGAAGATAATTTCATGTATCGTGAACATGGTTCAGTTATGCCAGGAAAAAATCTATCGAATTATTTTTTAGAAAACCCCGATGTGGTATCAATCAATCATTTGGGACGTCTCCTGTTGTGTTTATCACATTTGGAGTTACGTTATAGCCCTATGTTTTTTCAGTGTAGACAAGAAAAATTCTACACCATTACCTGCAATTTCGTTACCTAATAACATGGAAAAATTAGAATTTTTTTGGACTTGAAATTTGATTAAATTTTATTATCACGTATAGTTCAATACAGTCTTTTAGTTTCTCATAAAATTAAATTGATATTAATCACATGATAGTTGAATAAGGCTCACATTTGCGTCGATAAATCTGGATTTTTCATTGAATGAAAAATATTCCTGGTATAGTACTCTAGTATCAGCTCCAAGCTACAGATTAAATATTTCATTCATCTTACTTGTGGGACAACTAATAAATAGTAATGATAAGAAAATAGAAAGAACCTTATTTTATCAATATGTTGATCAATAATTTTGACACAATTTAAAAACTTTAATAAAAATGACTAAATCGACTACACAGTCTATCAGAAAATGCTATATTTATGACCTCAAATTATATGCCCTTGAAAAATTAATCTAAAATAATAAAAAATATAAACTAAGATTTTAGTTTTTTAGGTCATAGTATTTGACTTAACTAGTAATTATGAAATTTATCATTATAAGGAGTTAAATATTTATTGAAAAATACGTATTTCACCAGGTTTCTTCAGACTCAATTCCTGGGTTTAAGTTAATAATTTTAAAGTTAATAATATGATGACATACAAATGAAGGTTTTATTTAAAACAACAAGGTTATTCAAATTTCATCTCAAGGATAAAGCAGAAAAAACCCGAAAATCAAACCTCATTTACAGTTTTGAAGCATCATATGGACACAAAAATGTTGAAAAAGCCCAAAGAGAAATGAAATAGAATCAATAAGCAGCTAAATCAGGAATAGCCTTATAAAGAAACATCTAAATAGATGCGGTTGTCTTGCAGATGAAAATAATTTAAAAAGTATCAACAAAAATCCAAAGAATGATTCAATAGACCTAAAAAAAGAAAAAAAAAATTTTCATAATTGGAGAGGATCCAAATTTTGGTAAACAGAAAAATCATGTACACACATTACAATTCCCGGAGAAACCGATTTTATTGGTCAAAATTCAATATATATTAACATGCTGCACAGACTATACAGGGCATAAATCATGCAACAACAAGGTAATAGGATTCAAGCATGCTAAATTCTCTGTTAATTTTCTGATTTTGATTGAGTCTTTATCCTTTCAATGACTAACTTTCAAAATTCAATAATATTACCTATAAAATATGTGTAAATTTAATAACTTTGATACACATAGTATTAAGATTTATGGCTTTATAACTTTGATCTGGATAACGAAAAATTATTTTTCATAAAATTTCTTATTCATTGGGAAAAACATTCCTCTAGAAAACATATATACTCTTATGACTTTTCGAGGCCCTAGTTATATTCACTGAGATTATAACTGTATGCTGATAAGTTAGAAATAAAAATATTCTCAAAATGGGAAGATTTCGAGAAAAATTGAAAATTTTCGTTATACCGAATTTCAGGTTGCTAAAAGAATTAAAGCTCGCTTTTAAATTTCGAATGGAAATAATCTCAACGTTCAACTTATTTTTGATGGAAATCCCACAAAATCTAAAAAAAGAAATTATTCTTTAAATAGCTTGTTTATCAAAATTATTATTATTCTTGACAAAATTTTCAAAGTTTCTAATTTTTAATCGAAGTCTTTTCATATTCTAGTGGATTTTGTCTAATTTACACATCTAAATTTCGCATCGAATATTCATCACAAAGTAGTGAGAAGAATTGATCTCACGTTATTCGATCACTAAATTCAACAATGATTATGATTAACCTTCCTTGAGTTTACAAAAGCTTTTAGTTAAAAACTAATAATTCGAATTTTAATAACACGGCGTGTAACTTTTATCTTTCAATCTGTTGATACAAAAATGAACTTGAATGATTTTGATCTGAGATTTGACACACGGTCTGAATTTGGTGAGAATTTTTGAAATTAATTAATTACCTTACAACCGGGTTTCATTAAATAGAACACTAAATTCTGCATCGATTATATGTGCACCGTTCAATTTTGTGAATTTTCTTTAATAAATTTCAATGATTTCAATTTCTTGATTTGATTTTGAGCGCAGAATTTATCTTTCTCCCTCAGTTCCATACATCAAATTTCGGATCGGGATATTCAGGATTATTTTCAGTTTATTTTGGGATCAGCAGATCAAAATAAAAGTGTAATAATTAAACAATAGGTTATCATAGTTTAATATATCAAATCATTTTAAATGATATATCCATAATTTCAAATTCTTGAAAATTATTCTTATCATTTTTATAATATAATTTATTGAAACTTAGGTCAATATTTGAATTCTCAGCCATGGTCATCCAAAGAAGAGTAAGAATGATATCATCAATATTATCTTCTTACTAAGATTTAATTTTTCCAAACTAAAATTTACGTTCGAGGAGGGTATTAATGATATCATAAAATATCTAGATTTAAGTCTAACTTTAAAGGATAACAAAATCTCTAAATCGATATATAGAAAACCTTGTAATAAAAATATACTGTTAAATTTCAAAAGTAACACACCTATCTTATGCAAAGAAAATGTGGTTCGTGGTGAAAACTTGAGAACATTACGTCTCACAGATAAAGAACATTGGGATGTGGAACTTAGTGATTTAACTGTTATTTTAAATAAAAATAGTTATCCTACAAAAATGATCGATAGAATTATTTTTAATAATTTTTATTAACCTAAAATAATCAAAAATCAAAATTTAGACATTAAAAAAATCATTTTTTTAGAACATAGTCCACTTAATATTTTGTTATCTAAAACAAATGGATAGACCATTTCCTATTTTCATAAGCAAATGGATATACCAGACTTAATTTCATAAACAAATGTATGTTTCACATTAACCCCAAAAGCAAGTGGACAAGCCTTTGTATATTTCATGAGCAAATGGACACATCGTTGCGTATTTTATTAACAAATGGAAATTCCTCATTTAAAAATATATATTGGTCCACATAAATAGGAGTTGTGTATCCATTTGTTTTTTTGTAAAATATGAAAATGGTCCATTCGTTTTTTTAATTATCCCAAAAAATAACTTTGATAATATAAGTCTTGTTGATAAAATTACCAAAAATGAAAATAACATTCTGGAAGGCTGTGGTATCTATAAATTAAAATGTAGCTGTGATAAAAGTTACATTGGTCAAACTGGTAGAAATTTTAAGACAAGAATAAAAAAACATAAAAACACTATTTTAAGAAATGATAATAAGTCACATATTTTTCAACATGTTCTTAACAATAATAGACATAAAATCAATTTTGAGGAGGTTAAAATTATTAGTGTACAAAAAAACTTTAGAAAGAGGTTAATTCATGAAGCTCTTGAAATTGGCAATAAAGATTCTTTTAATGGAAATGTTGGTGAAGTGAACATTGAGCAGTGTTGGATTCAGCTTTTTGGCAAAAGAAGGAAGTTAAATTAAATCTGATGAAAAATAATATCCCCTTTTCTTTTCTCAGAACTCTTAAATAAATTCAATATTCTCCAGGATAACACGATAACTTACAAACATATCGCTGAATGTATCCCCCCGTGACTAGTTTGAAAAAAACTGGCAGAGCATTTAGAAATAAACTAGAAATATAATTTTTTGGAATCACCTAAGCACCTATAACGAAATACCTGCAAATAAAAGTTATAATTACAGGTTTTGCACATAATTTCATTTTTACTCAATGATAAAAACTTACTCATCTTGTACAAATCTTAAATCGAATAAAATAGTTTATCAATCCTTACAACTAATACGGATGAAATATAAAATTTTTATCTAGAATTTCAAACAAACAAAAAAATGTGAAGCTTAGAAGATTTGAATGCTCCTCTGTACAGAAATAATAGGCCCAAAATATCCTTATTTTGTGAGCTATCAACCAACTATTGAATACAAATAAAAAGCTAACAATAGTCACTACATGCCAATCAACGAAACAGAGAAAGCCTATCAGATTATTTCTTTTAATTCTTTGTTTTTAGTATGAATTTAAATGTAAGAGACTGTTTAGTATGCCTAAAATGAAGCGCTTATTCCACTAATTTTCGTTTTTTTTAAAGTAAGTCAACGTTCCGCCTCCTATACTATTGAGAATGTAAAATAGGATCCTATGTGTCTTAGGGAGAAAGTATAATCTAGAAACAATAGTTTTTCTTGATTATTGTGATGCTATCTAATATCCTTCTTCTGTGTGAATATTTTGCTATTTCCTAGATTTCTTTTTCCTCATCATATCACTTTTTTCGAATTTTATTGCGGCTGGAAGAAAAATAGAAAGAGTTTTAATATCTCAAGACACCTAGAACAATGCGCCAGGCTACTGAAGAAAATTTCAGAATTTTATACAAATTCCCAGATTACAAACAAATGCATCTTTAAAACCGAGAAAAGCTCTTAATCATGAAAGAGGATCCCAAATGCATTCATAAAACCATATACGTGACTTGCAACTAACTTGGCCCAATTGATTTTTATTTTTTATTTTCTATAATTAAACAAGGAAGTTTACCTCTACAACTTAGTAATTTCATTAAATTTTTTTCAATATCATATACTTTCACATATGTCAGACCAAGATTAATGATTGATAAGACCCTGTGAAATACATATTTCTTTTTAAGTTCTTTTATCAACATCCAATAATAAATTACTCTATGGGACATATATGTAAGTATACGTGAATACTTAATCCAAAATAATAACTGCATTTCTGTGTGATACCATTGATCCCAACATTCAAATATTCTAGGAAATGTATAATTTAATATATTAATGTTTTAATGGAATGAATCACGTTTCTATCTAAATTTAACGTCTTCTTTCTTTGATTATACAACGAAAATTAAGCATCAATAATTTTTTGAAAATTAAACCTCTCGTTATCGGAGGTCGTATACGACCTCACTTGAATTTTAATAAAGTATACTTAGTTATTATGAAATAGATAATTCATTCTGTAACTACGGTTCATTATCTATCTAATGAATGGTAATTTGTGAAATATAATTACTAATTAGTCCCTTTTTCTGAATTTCATTTTGATCCTAAGATGTCAATATTTTGGCTCAGTTACTGGCCTAATTATCTTCCCAGATACTCATCAAATTCATTAGATTTTTTTTGTATTATAATCATCAATAGTTCAACTACATGAATCTATTCTGTACACTTGAATATGATTGGTTTCGTAGAAATTATTTCGGCTTTAAATTGAGGTCGTATACGACCGATCGGTACTCAACGATATGGAAAGTGAATTTGATATAAGGAAAACAAGAAATGGCACAATTTATTCATTAACTCTGATTCCAAATCCAGATCAGCTATTGAATTAGAAGATGACAAAGAGACTGATTATACCAGAGATGATCATTTTGAGATCTATTCTGATGATCCTGATTCAAGTCTGCTGATTTTTGATAGAACTAATGCTGTTCCAAGCATTGATATGAGAGACACAAGGAATCACCCAAAAATTGAATTGGATTTTACTGCGAACTTCGATAATTCACAAAAAACAATTTTGTATTATTTTAACCAATTTTTCTTTGCAGAAATGATTTCAACATGTATGCTACTCAAAATTGTCGAACTCTTGGAGGCAGTACTCATGAAGCCAAAATATACATTGCTGTTTTATTAAAAATGGGAATAATTTAATTACCTAGATTCGGCATGTATTGGTCAGATGAAACAAGAGTTGTGTCAATCTCTAATATGATTTCAAGAAACCGTTTTTATGAATAGCAATAAAATCTTCATTTTTCTGATAATAGTCAGATTGATTTATCTGATCGGCTATATAAGATTCGAGAAATTTTCCGGAAAAATTGCAATTCAGAAACTCATCAGTCTCAAGCCCAATCTGTTGATGAACAAATGATTCCGTTCAAGGGAGGATCACGTTTAAAGCAGTATTTACCTTGTAAACCAACGAAATGGGGCATAAAAGTTTTTTCTAGAAACGGAGATAACAGATTCATGCATGATTTTTTTCATTTATGATGGAAAATTCCCAGATCTTGATAATTCATGTGGTATGTCATCAGAAGATTATGTACTGAAAGTGCGCCAAAATTTGCCACAACACAAGAATCATATTATATGTTTTGATAATTGTTTTACCAGTATCCCTCTACAGAAGTCTTTGTTAGCAAGAGGAATTCGTAGCACCGGCACCGTCAGATCAAATGGTCTTAAAATTTTAGGAAAAGAATTACTGACTGAGAAAGAACTCAAACAAAAAGGTCTTGGCTCCTTTGATCTTCTATATTCGTTCTCAGAAAGACTGTTTCTTCTGCGCTGGTTTGATAATCGAGCTGTTAACATTTCATCAACATTTGCATCGAGTGAACCAATAGCCATTAAGAAAAAATGGCCTTCAAAATCAAAAAAAGTCGAAGATATCCAAGTTCCTTTCATGGTGCAAAATTACAACAGGTGAATGAAAGCTGTTGATCTTTTTGATAGCTATCAAGTTTTGTATAGACTAGACCATAGATCTAGAAATTGGTATTCAAGCAAATACAAATCGATTTTAAATTCTGCATTCATAAATTCTTGGCTTATCTATAAAAGAAATAGTAGCCACCATCAACCCATGGATCTTCTGGCATTTCAGCTCAAATTGTCAAATGAATTAGTGGACGATGCCAAATTTGAATCTAGGAAAAGAAGATTGGAAATAGATCCTAGAAATAATTTAAGACCTCCACTTAAATCTTACAAAGAAAAGGCTGAAGAAATTCTCAATCTTTCAAATGGAACTATAGAACCTGATTTGAACCATCTAGCCATGAAAGGTTGGAAGGTTGGATAAAACGAGCGTTAATTTTAGCAATGATCGTTAAATTTCGCCGGTTCTCTTAAGACTTTACCCTGGTTAACAGTAAAATTACTACGATGCATTAACTTGAAAATTCAGTGAAAATGGGAAATGATTTTGATTTTTTCCATTTTCACTGGTTTTTCCCTGAAATCAAGTGTATTAACAATTCCAGATATATGCTACATTATTAATTGTATTTTTATATTTTAAAATTTGATATTCATTGATTGTTATTTCTGGCTATAAGAGATGACCCAAATAAGACTTAAATTTTTTTGGCCTGTAAAAAAGTTGTTACCTTAACATCCTCATAAATTAATTCTTATTAATTAGGTCTTAAGGGAGATTAATTTAGAAAAATTAGTTTTTTTTTAAATATGACTGAGGAAGTGAGTCTATCAAGAGTTGCAATTTGTTATCAAAATTCTTTTTTGAATTTTATCTCGTAAAGACATTCAGTGAAAAACTTTTAAAATTTGTACCTGGGTAAATAATATGGAATCTGATATTGTGTCCTCAACCTGATCCTCTATTAACAAGAATGAATTTCTAAATTGTGCTATTAAACTAAATGAGCAAACAATTTTAAACATTATTCTAATTTATAGAAAACCTAATAATACAATTAGTGATGATTCCTCCTTAATAAACTCTGTGCATGATTCAGTAAATACAGGCAGTGAAATCATAATTCTCGGAGATCTCAACCTTCCTAACGAAAATTGGAATGATCCCAATACTCTATTGGAAACATACCTCTATAGCTTAGGATTACATCAAAGAATATATACTCCAACCAGACTAAACAATATCCTTGATTGCATTTTAACTGAACAAAATTCATTAATAAACTTTGATGTTCAAAAAATATTTCCAACTAAAGACCATTAAGGAGTGTATGCCATGATAACTTCCAAACATTGAAATCTTATACGATGTAACAGATATAGATAAATATTTTGAATTCACTGATTTAAATACTATTAAAGCCGTAATAAATGTAATTGATAACCTCTTAACTGCCTATAACTTTCTACAACATTATACGTACATCTACTCGCTAGCTACAACAACTAAAGAGAAAAAGAATTTCGATCAACTAGTCTATAGAACCAACGTTACAGTTAAAAAATAAACTCAAGAAATGCCTATCACTTACAAAATTATCTGAACTAATAATGGAAACACAAAAACAAACCAAAATATTATATAAGCAAGAATACGATAGAGTTGAGAAAAAAATCCTAGAGCAAATTAAAAGAAAGCCTAAACAAGGATATTTTTATCTAAATAAATATTTCAAGTTTTCAAACAAAAAAAGTAATGATGCATCAATAAAAAAGAAAGATAACATTACACCTGAATTTTTACAACAAACTTTCATGTCTGTGTTTAACCAACTATATCCCCTTAATCTTGAACTTCTAATTCATAATGAATCTTGCCTTCACTATCATAATACAACATTTATGAGTTTTGCTGAATTTAATAAATTACTGAAAAAATCAAGAAAGAAAAACACTAAAGATTTTTTACAAAATTAGCATGAATATACCTATAAGTAGTCATGCAAATCTTATTCATATTATTAATAAACTTTTTCTCTAAAAATACTATTATTTCTCTTTTTCTACAAAATATAAGATCCTTATTTTCTGTCTATTTTCTTCTAAAAGCCTTTATATCAAACACTCAATGTGATTTATACTGTTTTACTGAGACATGGCTGCACGACACTCGCTCCGATAATAGTCTCTACTTTGATGGTTATGTTTTTCTTGATTTTACAGAACATTATAAGGAAATCTATAGGTCTTTTGTCAGCTGATGTATACAAACACACAAATGTATCAAAAAGGATTTTATGAAGGTATTCTTATACAAAATGGTAGCCCGAACTGTTGTCGAGTTCTCCTCTGGATGTTGGAACCCAGAAAAAACTGAATGGTCCAAGAAATTTCAGAGAGTCGCCAGAACTTTTCGAAACAAACTATCTGCCCAGCAAAGAAAACAACTTGGTCAACCCCCAGAGTCTATCAAAATTCGAAGGATAAAAAAAGTCTCATAGTTATTAAAAAATCCCTGAGGCCCAAGAGAATCTCTGGACTTAGAGAACGCTACATGTAAAAAATCTAGCTAGATTTAATCGATGTAAAAAACACTTTGATAAACTACCTAACTCTTTGAAGAGAAAAAACTTGGAAGAGTTCTCTCAAGAAATTAAAACCAGATTTATAAACTAAAAAAAGAAAAGAAGTTATTATTATTAAATTTATATACAATACCAGATTCTTCTTAAAGTATATTCTAAAGACGAAGATATATATATATACTAGTATCAAAATATTTAGTAAATCAACATCAAATTTTATGTCTTGTGAAGATATTTATTGTTTTGCTAATCATTTTTCATATTCATTCCTTTCTATTCTTCTCAACTGACTCTTCATTAATATCAAAGTCTTCACTGATCATTAGAATTAAAAAGATAAAATTTACCAGTCACAAACTAATTTGTTGAAAGTAGCTTGAAATATCAAGTATCTAGAGCCATTGCAAAGGTAGAAAAATAAATGATAATAAACTGCTCTCCTCATGATATTTTTCAGCACATAATTAATTACAAAAAAAATCAAATACACAGAATAAAAGGCTGTATATTGCTGTGGGAATCCTTACCATCAGCTTGTGAAAATATTTCTAAAATTAAAACAAACTGATTTATTATTATTATCAACAAATTAAAAAAAGGGACATGTAAATTAAATGTGATGCATAATGAACGATTAACTGATATAAAGTGATTGTTTTAGGAAGAGAAACAATATAAATGAAGAGAAACTAATGAACAGATTGTTACAAAATACTAATTATATTCATAAGGTATAACGCCTGACCGTAAATTGCAAATGCTTTAATAGTTATCAAATATGTACCAACTCTTTATCAACGAAAGAAAGTAAAAGAAGAAAAAAAAACAAAAAAAAACATATTAACAAGATGTATTTATTTTATTATTCTTATATAAAAACATAGAGTTATAAATATTAAATTATTATACATATTTTGTGAGAAGATTAATTTCTATCAACTTTTTATATGAAAATGAAAATTGTAAAGCAGAACATATGTGTTGTTCAATAATTTTTTTCATTTCATTTCAATATGACTTTTGAAACTATAGCTAAGATTCTAATCGGAAATGAAAATACCCTTTTTAGATTAATAATTCAATGGTGGATCATAGTTCTTTCTTATTAATCCCAAAAAATTAATTAATTATCGAAAAATCCTGAATACCACTGAAAATACCAAAAGAAACACATTCGAGAAGGTGAACAAAAAGAAGGGCCAATCAGATCTATTTTCATCATTTCTTGTATATGTTGTGCCTAAAGTGTAACGAATGACGAAAGTGTAATTAATTACACTTTCAACGTTGAAAGTGTAACGAAAATATTTTTACTCTCTGCCCCTTTTCGGAATATGCCTGTTAGCATATACGGTCTATGCTTATGCAATATACAAGTGACTTGCCTAAAGTGTAACGAAAACATTTAACCCCTCTGTCCCTTTTCGATGGGGCTTGTAATCGTACATAACCTTATGGATTACAAGGGTCAGACCCTGATTTTAGAGGTCA